>JAPDSC010070786.1:447798-458142 GCA_026290005.1 Latrodectus geometricus
ATCTTAATATATCCTAAATCTGTTCTATCGCAACAAGATCTAACAACTTTGATAAATATTGAAGGGCATTGTGTTTTTGTAAATGTTGTGGGAATAGTATTGCATGTGTTCAAGCATCATATTTCAAATGAATGTGTGGTACTTGGCGAATTATTTCTATAAACAACTTCAAAATTCCTTCAACGTACTTGTAAGTTAACAGATTTTAAAATAAGATTTAAGGTGATTGGCTGTCCAATTAGATCGCTTTTCAGGTAACACATAAGAGTAATGACATGAAATTTAATGAGGTATGTTGCATACTGTTACACTGCTTGCTTCTTCACAAGTATATGGTAGACAACAGAAGTGGATGAAAAATCTTATTAAATTCCAAAGGAAGCATGTTTCTTCAAACAAACATGCCGGCTGGTGAGTGACATCAATACAAGCTACACAGCTTACGTTGAAGGATTAATAACAGCTGTTTTATGGCCGTCGAGTCCTAAGCTCACATAGTCAAATTGTCTATGAATGAATTGCCCTTATATCCAGTAATATAAAAATACAATTGGATCTAAAGCAAATGTTGAATAACGTCAAACAGATAGTAGCCATATAATGGACATATATGTAAATAGCTTCTCCCTCAATTTTTAGAAAATCGCATAAATTACCCAAGAGTTATGATCATTGCAAAAGATCAGTTTTTTGCTGTTATATCCAAGCGAAATCGAAGAGTGACTTACACTCATGTGACACGATTGAATATGAATGTAATAATAGGCATTACTATGAATATATGCTATTAGAGTTAACAAAAAATAACATAGTAATATGAAGCCTTAACACAGATGTCTAATGAATGCCCAGTAGTACAAATTTGTGTTCTGGAACTTGTCCATTCTAAAATTTCTCGATTAATATGATGTCACCAACATTTCAATATAACCGTATCTTATGGTAGGAGGACTAATAACAAGTATGACAAGCATCACTATGACAGACATATAAGAGTCTGAAGATTCGAGTTACTTGCACAATTTGCTTCAGAGTATCACACAATCCATTATGGGAGTATAATGATCTGAGCTGCAACTTCATTGGAATATTGTCCTAACTTACACATCTATATATGTGGTTCTGTAGCGGCTGTATGACATCGCGATGAAAATACGCTATGATAAGATTGCACACTATATCAGTTAATCTTGTTTCCTTTTGAACTATAATGCATGACCCCATAAAGCTGTCATCGTTGACAATTTGCTGAATAATGAGGTAAGAGTAACTAATGTTGTCACGCAACTTGAATGCTTTATGCAACTCGAAATCTTCAGTATCCCTGCATCTGAGAAGTGTGCATACATTTTCTGACCTTAACCACTCTTATAGATGTGAAGGGTGCTCTTCTGGAGAAATAGGAATCACTTGATTCTGAGATGATTAATCAAATCTCAAAAAATTGTTGAATGATATAAATTTTGTGCATAAGAGAGGTACATATCCTATTTATGACATCTTTTGTTTCTTTCGATTTCTATTTTAATACCCTAAAACTTTAGTCTTCTTTGAAGATAATTCTTTGTTTGTTTTTGAATAAATATATTTGTTATTTTTCATTAAAAGACTTGGAATTCAATTACAAATGATCTTCATTATTCTTTTAAATTTTCTTCTTACAATTTGAGTCCGTGGATCATAATTTTGAAGTTACCTTAAAATGAATTTGTTAATCTATTTATACCATTTATTCAAAATATTTACTATTGTTGCTTTGGTGCCATATATCCATATTTACTTTATGTTACAAATACGAATTGTCTTTAGATCTAAAATGTTATTTATTTGTTTATATTACAAACGCGAATTTTTATTTATCAACTTTTTCTTAATGTCGCATTTTTACTGGCAAGATTTTATGGCAAAAATGTTTTTGAGCATTATAATAAAATGAGAACCAATGAAAAAGTCATGTTATAATATTTTCGGTGTAGATTAGTTTTGTCAATGTCACATTATGACTTTATTTAAAGCAAATGATTTCATCGTGGAATTTTTTCCATTCAATATTTCAAATAATTTATCTTATAAATTTAAAAGATAAATAATAATGTGAGCAATTAGAATTTTTATTAAATAAAATAAAGGGAAATATATCAAGTGTCAGTAGATTTAATAAAATTTGGGAATCAGATATTTGAAAGATTTTACTTTAATTTGTTTTTATTTTGAACTTAAAAGAACGAATTAAAGTAGTCAACCACAAATAAAAAAAAAAGCCTGCTATTGAAGATAATTGAAACGAGTGGGTATCGTTAATTATGAAATCTACTCCCCCGCTTCGTTAAAGGTCAAAGGAATTTTTCAAAAAATATCAACGCGATTTATTTTATCTTCCAGAATAGAACCTAAATTTTTTTTTAAATAAAAGAAAGAGCAATAATAAACAAAGAAAAGTAAAGGAAAATTAGGAGAATGTAGTAGTTTCCTTTTTCGTGTTCTTTTGATTACCAGAATTTGTTATTCCCACGGAAGAAAGTTGTTTTTAGTCGGCTGCTCAATCTAATCAACGAGTATTCAGAACTCATTTATTCTTGTAAGCAATCAACAGGTTCTTATACGGAACGGAAAAAACTACGTACAAGTATTTGCTCAAGATTATGCAAAGTAATTAGTTTGTTTAATTTCAACAGCAAATAATTGTGTACATACGTGTGGAGCAGTATTCAAAATAATATCAAAATAAGACAGAACAAATTTAATAAAGACAATTTACATTTAATGACTTTTAATGCAGAAATATTTTTTTCACCAATAAAATAAAATACATATATAATAAAAAATATTTCAACATTTATGATGTATTTAAGAGATTGAATTAAGAGCGATATTTTTTAATAATAAAATAGCTTATTTATTCTAAATAATTCACGAATTATAATTTAACATTACATAATTTAGCCAACTGGACTTTTATTTTATAAAATGTTATGACTATCAATTAAGAGCCCTTTAATTAAGATGGTTTATTTTTTTAAAAATAAAAAATTGGTTTCAATAAAAATGAAGCTATACATTGAAATAGAATGTTATGAATGAATATAAACAGTACCACGAAGATGAAGAAAAATATAGTTAGAATGTACATTTACATTTTTGTAATAATAGAAATTAATATTCATCTTTAATGATTACAATATTATACAAAAAAATCAACGATGATATGTATTTAAAACAAGAACTCTAGAAAAAAGTACTGACTGCAAGAAGTTTAAAAGAGTTTCAATGAGAAATCATAAAAATCATTTAGGGAAAATTCAAAACATAATTAAAATAATATGTATACTTCTAAGTAAGTATATTGTATAAAGCAAAATTGGTAAATTTTTCATAAAAACAAACCCTTTCATAACTAAACTTATATTTTTATGAAATATACATTTATAATTGACATATTTTGAATCTTCAAAGTAATCAGAGACAATATTTAATGTCCTCAAGGAAAATTCTAAATATCTTGAATTGGAACTTTTATTTGTATTTGTTTCATTTATGTATAGTATTTATATTTTTTTGTGTGTGATGTGATTTACATAAAATACGTGTAAAATATACTTGAGAGTACGGGAAATAGAGTATTCAATTTTAAAAATGCACATGGAAACGAATGTGGCGCCATCTCCTGAATACAAATTTAAATCCTTCAATAGGAAATTTTCCTTTTATGATGTTTTATTTATTTATTTATTTTTTTTTTTTTACAAATTTTCCTTTTATTTAAGTTCAATTTCTAACTTTTTTACTCGACTACCTAACTAGGACATTATTTCATAAAAAGTGAAATAATAAAATTGACAGTTTTTTTATTCTCATTTCCTTTTATGGAGATATTAAATAATGTTCTACTTAGATGTTATAAATAGTATTTCTTCGCACACTATATCATATAATATCTTATTTTAATCTCAAATTGGATTTAGTTACAAAATATCCTAATTTTATTCTAGTTTTTATTTGAATGTCAAAAAAAAAAAAATCATCTTTTAACATTTTGTTAGATGTTGATTATTTTATACATGTTGATAAATTACTTAACAATATTGAATGTTAATTATTTATCAGTAATATTTCAAATTAATACTTCCTTATTATGCCAACAGCACATGTTTTTTACCATTATTTAAACAGCATGCTCTTAACAATAAGAACATAAAGAAACACATTTCAATAGAAGCTATAAAAGTAATAAAATATTAAGAAAACATGATTTAAAATAAATATTAAAAGCTCTTATTTCGAAGAAAAAGTCACATATTTCTACTGACTACATTATTGACATTTGAACTGCGGACAGAAAAATAACATGTCTGGTACCTAGATGGCCATCATAAATACAGAGGGTGCTTGAATTCAAATAAACATTTGCTGCTACATATACGGGAAAAAATTCGTTAAGTTTTAACATACTATAATTCGAATTTCTATTTAATTTTTTATATATATTACCTGTATTTATTATGGAGACCAGTTGTTTTACACAATCCAATTGCTTATGTGTATTTTTATGAAATATTTGAGATAATACCCCTTAAAATTAACAGAAAATCCTAACTGAGCTGCAGCACTTTCTTAGACTTTCTCATAATCAGTTTATTTTAATATTTCTTGTTGACAATTTCCAGGGAACGACAATATTTTTCATATATTTTCGGCGTTTAGAATTTTAATTGTTATACATTTACCATTTTAATATTTATTAAATCGGCTATCGGTATGAAAAATAAAGTTTTAAAATTGTAAATCAATACAGAATGAAATAGGATTTAAAGCTTTCATAACAGCAAAATCTTGGTTAGATGAAAAACTTGGGCAGCGTTTGTATTTCTAATCTGTCATTGTGATAAACTATAAAAGATTACAGTCATTATTATTATTTATAACTCTGCCATTATTAAAAATTTGACAGTAGTTATCAATACTAAATTCCTTTTCATCTGTAACTCGTGTACCAGTATGTATTGAAACTTCATACATGTACTTAATAATAAAATTCAATGCTCCAAAAAAAATCTAGTTTTACTTTGATTAATCTGTGCATTTTCATAATTTCAAATGAATGAAAACGCGCGCGTGATATGCTCTAACCAAAACAAAAATAATTTCATAAATTCTACGGAAAATCTTTATTTTACGCATAGTGATTAACCTTTGAATTGCTATAAGTTTGTATTTGTTGTACTTTAGGACCAACAATCCACACTATTGCTGTAAATGTCAAAATTTAATGATCACAAATTATTTGTGTTATATCTTTTCTTCTACTTCTACTATTTTAGAGAATAAATTGAAGAAAAAATTCAATTTAATAAGTAACATATTAATTTTGCTTCCGAACACACACGAAGACTTCTATTAAAAATTATGTTGTATAAGATAATACACTTTATTAGCTTCATTCAAACTATTCACATGAACATGTAGTTTTTTTTTTCTTCTCATTTTTGTTAAGAAAAAGGAGAATATTAATTTGATACAACAGGATTTTGAAATTTCGGGAAATTAAGACCTATTTGCTTTTTTAAAAAAGTTTGATGTCACTGTATCTATACGATTTTTGAATAGCGACTTATAATTTGTAGAAAAATCTAATAACCCAGTGATAGAAGTAACTTTTTTTCCTCCATAATAGACAAGGTTTCTAAATGCTGTAATATTGAGTATGTAGTAACCATATGGTCAGTAAAGATCTATCCATTTGGTAAACTAAATGTTGCCATGCACAGTCACTCTTACTTTTGGTTGTTTTAAATTTTGGAATGTGTTGGAATTCCCAATGAGGCTATAAGCAGATATTTTTATGCAATATTTTTCTATGTATAATATCTTCAATTCTCAACTGGTTTTATAATACCAAATTTACATTTCACTCAAACACTGTTATATAAATGAAATTAAATGTCTTTGATATTTGATTGTAAAATATATATTATATTTTTAACTTTTCAAGAATTCAATAAATTTTAAAATTAAAAGAGTAACAAGTTTCCTCAAATCATAAATTATTTTAATTGATATTTATTGATGGCTTAGAATTATTTTATTGTACTCATAATTAATAAAATAGTCTGCCCTTTTCAAGGTTTTAGAGCAATACTTGAGTAGTTTAAAGTCAATTCCACAAACAAATCTTAATACACAACTACAAAAGATTTTTTTTATATGTATATAAATGAAATCTGTGCTCTTTTTATTATATTCACGACTTTAATGACGATAGGCTGTTCTTGAAAAATTTCCTTAATATTTTCAATTATATTTTAAGATTGAATATATATTAAATCAAATTAAAGATAGTTCAGTATTTTATAAAAAAAAATTTTTTTCGTCTAAATATTACTCAAATATTTTTTTTGTAATATATATATATATATAAATTGTGGATTGATAGGATTTTTCACAATACTTGTATGTTAGAAGATATTTAACAAAAATTGATTAGAATACCAGAAACGCTTTTTTATCTCAGAAATATGGTTTATATACTGAAGTATGACATTATATAACATACTTTTTCTAGAGTATTCATAATTTACTAAACATTCTTTTATTCTTATAATTAATTTGTTTTGTGGTATGACCCAATAGTTTTGGAATTTTTTTTTATTATTTTTCAAATCTTTTATATTACACAAAGGGTGGTAAATTAATGTTTATTTGAATTGAGAAGAGTAAATGAGACCACTCATTTTTCATGCTTTGTATGAACCAGTTGATTTAATTTTTTTACCAAATCTCTCATGACTTTATTTCTTCTAATATAATGAAATTATTAACATTTATTTTTTACAGAAAGAATATCAAGAAGAATATATAATCAATTTAGTTAAAGAAATTATGAGTAAATCACTGATCTTTTAACATTTCATTAATATTTTCATATTATTCTTCAAAATGTTTCCTTAAAAAGGCTAATGCAATTCTAGTTTTTTAAATTGTAACATATTTTCTTAAATAAGTTAAGAATATAATAATGCTTGAAATTAGACTGAAATCTTGAAATATCTCACTGTTAGTTATTTTCAAATGTTCATGTAAAATAATCTAGCAATAAAAGTTGTAGTTTGGTTTAGTTTTAGTCATTCTATGATCATTTTTTGCATGAGAGCTAATTAGACCAAGACCTACATTACTAAGTGGATTTCAAACCACTAACAACAGCCAGCCTAAGGCAGGATTTGAACTGATGAACCAAAGGCCAGATCACGAGCCATTCAATTAATAGTAAACATTTTAGCAATCAATGAGCAAGATTAACTTTTCATATTAAATAATAACCTGTTTAATAAAAATAATTTTCATTTATCAATGAAATATGGCATTACATATCTGAGAATAGCTGTGAAGAGTAATGTAAGTTTAATAAAGCATTTTTTGCTTTTTATTTTAAATACTTATATTAGTTTTCTAGCAAGCTTTAATATTTGTAAGCATTTATTAAACAAGACGAAAATTTGTACATTTTCATCATGTTACATTTTAATTAATATGCATCACAGCACTAATAATAATATAATTTAATTGAAATATTTCTTTTTTCCTTGAGTCACTTACTGTGGAAAGTTGAATAAATGTTAGATTCATTTTTGTTTTTCTTTTCAATTCTATTCGAAATTATGTATAGAAAATTATTTAACACAATATATGTATTTTATATAACCCAACTCTGGGTTAGATACAGCGAAGTAAACCTGTACACACACAGTATGTATGATTTATTTAGTCCCATTTTGCATTGTTCATTATTGTTTTTATCACCAGGACATTCTAATATTAAACTAAATACACTAATTTGTCCACAAAATTTCAACTATTTTTATTATTAGGAGACAGGCAAGCTTACTTTTACTATTAGAAAATAGAATTGAAAAGTAGACCCAGGTAGAAATTTTCTAGGTGAAAGATAATTTTTAAAATTCTTACAACAGAATTTAAACTAACTAAATGTAATATTTACAATAAGGAAATTAATAATAATAAAAACAGGAAAAATCTGAACTAGCAAATTTTATTAATATATACAATATATATCTGAAGAAAGATTTTTATAACATTCTATGAGCGAGCATTTGCTTTGATGATCAATATTAATATATTTTTCAAACTTTAGGGATCTTCTTTTATAAGTCTAACATGACAGCAACTTTTTGGAAAAAATGACCTAAAATATATAAATATATATGAAATAAAAATAATAAAAATGACACAAAAGATTGTTAATTATATAAAAGAGTTAAAGCTATGATTTATTTTATCTTATTAAACGTGCATCGGCAAATAAAACAATATGATTATATGCAAACTATATTTAAAAGAATCTTGAAATAATTTTCTTTTGGAAAGGGTTTCCAAGGATAATGCAACATAAAGCACACATTTGTTAGTGTAATTTATAAATTTAAAGCTTGGAATTGAAATGCTGTGTAGAGGCAAAGAAAAAACAAATATCTGATAATCAGTCTTGCAGGTATCTTAAATACTCATTACTGTTTTTTTTTCTAAAAATCTTATTATTTAGATATATTTTTGAAAAATGTTATGCTATGTAGTAGCTAGGGACATATAGTATAATGAATAAGAGTATATAAAATTATATATATATATATATATATATCAGTCTTTAATATACTACTTCACTTGTACATAGCATGAATAAATTTTTTCAAATCGATCATGGGGTTAGAAAAAATTTAAAATTTGACTTAGTATTTCAATTCATATTTTCAGAAGGAAAGCATGTAGAAATTATTTTCAGTTTTACTGTCTAGAATTAAAGGCAATGTCATTTAACTTTTTTTAGAAAAAAAAGTTTTTTATTATCATTTTACAGAAGTTGAAATCTGTATTTTACATGGCCTGCAACTATTTTTCAAATTCTCCAATTTTTTTACCATAAATTTTTAAACTGTTTAAATTTGACTGGCCTATTCTGTTCTAATATGTATAGCTAAGATATTTAAATAATGTGAGGTTTATTTGATTTTAAATATTTCAGTTGAAGGATAAGAATGAAGACAGATTTTGGCTGTTTTCAGAATCAAATTTCCAGCTTCTTTTCCTGCATGAATAAGTGATACAGCATGAGAACAGTTATATTATGATTTATCACACCAAAAGAACTAAAGTAAGCTTAATTGAAATAGGGCATAAAATAACACAATATTAAATGAAATTATACTGAATATTGTTTAGAAGTTGTATAAAAATTAAATTTTGAAAAGAAATGAAACAAATTCATACAGAAAAGGCTACAAGAACTGATGTTATTTAATGATATACTGTTACAGTAAAAACGTTTGAGACTTGTCTACTAATAGTCTAAAATGTAGTTATCAATTTTATTTACATTTATTATCAATTCAATATAAAAAAAAAAACATTAATATCTTTTGGGAAAAGCTGAATACACAGGTATTTAAAATATTTTTTTAAAAAAGATTTTGTAAAATTTGATGAAAAGAACTGAAATATTAAACTACTACTTCAAAACAAAGATGAAAATCTCATAAGTTAAATATATAATATCATAAAAGAAGATAAAATTATAATATCATATGTTATAATAATGAATACAATGTTCCTCTGTTAACTGTGATTCATTTATAAAATATTATAAATGAATCACAGTTAACAGATGAACAGGCTTTACAGATGAAAATGACATTTATAAATGCATACGGTGTTTGCAAGCACACCTTGCCAAATTCCGCATTATTTTCATAGTAACTTGTTAATTCAAATTCAATCAATGAAAATAAGTAACCACACATATTCAGATGATGGAATTGGTCAACAAATTGTGTAAAGATTAGCGATTGGGCCAGTCTCATATCTTGATCTGTAAAGAGTGCAATGACATATCCACGAATGTACTCAATTTATGAAACCTTTTTCAAGATACTAGATATATTGAGAGACAGCCTTCTAAGGCAATTTAATAGCAATGGTAGCCAAAGATTGCTAGATGTTGATTACCGAAAGCCATAACATTCATGTAAGAGCTTTTCTGTTCTTTCATGACTTCTCTGTAGATTCAAGAATCTATATTTCAAGTGTTACATCTTCAAAAGAGTTCATAAGAGAATTACTTGAAGACTTATTGTTCACACTCTGATCTTTACACCAGGCTAAGTGGATAGGAGAGTCCACTTAGCCTGGTTTAAAGATCATAGAGGTTGGAGCTGAATCAATGGGTAACATATTTCAAAGAGAACCACAATCAATATTCAGGCATCTCCTACAGATAAATTTTTTTAAAATTAACAAGTTTCATCCATGTTATACAAAATTAGCAATGTAAATTAA
>JAPDSC010070786.1:460088-551312 GCA_026290005.1 Latrodectus geometricus
AAGATAAAATTATAATATCATATGTTATAATAATGAATACAATGTTCCTCTGTTAACTGTGATTCATTTATAAAATATTATAAATGAATCACAGTTAACAGATGAACAGGCTTTACAGATGAAAATGACATTTATAAATGCATACGGTGTTTGCAAGCACACCTTGCCAAATTCCGCATTATTTTCATAGTAACTTGTTAATTCAAATTCAATCAATGAAAATAAGTAACCACACATATTCAGATGATGGAATTGGTCAACAAATTGTGTAAAGATTAGCGATTGGGCCAGTCTCATATCTTGATCTGTAAAGAGTGCAATGACATATCCACGAATGTACTCAATTTATGAAACCTTTTTCAAGATACTAGATATATTGAGAGACAGCCTTCTAAGGCAATTTAATAGCAATGGTAGCCAAAGATTGCTGGATGTTGATTACCGAAAGCCATAACATTCATGTAAGAGCTTTTCTGTTCTTTCATGACTTCTCTGTAGATTCAAGAATCTATATTTCAAGTGTTACATCTTCAAAAGAGTTCATAAGAGAATTACTTGAAGACTTATTGTTCACACTCTGATCTTTACACCAGGCTAAGTGGATAGGAGAGTCCACTTAGCCTGGTTTAAAGATCATAGAGGTTGGAGCTGAATCAATGGGTAACATATTTCAAAGAGAACCACAATCAATATTCAGGCATCTCCTACAGATAAATTTTTTTAAAATTAACAAGTTTCATCCATGTTATACAAAATTAGCAATGTAAATTAAATGATTCTTTTAATAAAATTCAGTTCCACAAATTTGTTAATTATCTAAATAAATAAATTTAAAACCATTGTTTGATTTTATATATATATATATATATATATATATATATATATATATATATATATTAGATCTCCATAGCAAAAACTCTAAATATTAACTCACTTAAGTCTTAACTACTTATATGTCAGTTCAGCTACAATTCACTCAATAACGTCAGGCAAGTTGAGAGTCATCTGGTCCAGGACCCCGAAAGAAGGCACAGCTTAAGCATTCCAATATTCAAGAAATCAGTGATTATTGCAACAAAGTTTTAATAGTTGAGCAAACATATTGGATAGCCAACACACCCCTGCATATCTATAGAAGAGGTACCGTAAGTAGTGTGAAGTATTTGTATGGTATTTTAGCAGAGCCTGGATTTACCTTTTCTGAGGTGCATTTGAGCAAGTAATTAACTTTTAGATGAGAAAAGATGTTTAAGAAATGGACATATTTCCAAATCTTAACCCTATATGGGACCCTAAAAAGATTTGCAGAACAAGCAGAAAAAAGTTTCAAATGATCTTATACGCCATCTCATTTTCAATATGAAACCACAATGTGAGGCCTGTATATCTGCAAGAGAAAAATGCTCACCATTAAAACATATTTTGTGTTAATCTCTATAGCATATATTTTTGATATTTTACACATTATTGGTTTGCAATATCTAATATCTGTTTAGTCATTATTTTTTTTTATTATGCTATCAACAAATGTTCATATCAAATCTGAAAATTCTTTTAATTTTGAATACAAGTATAATGTAAAAAAGTAATTACTAACAGTTTAATAGCGAAATTTTACTACTTAATTTTTATCTTAAAAATGCAATTGAGATTTTTCTTCTTTTATCCAATATATATGAAAAAAATGATATACAACTTTCATTTTTATAATTACAACAATAAATGCAATTTTCATTTCTTTTCATACAAATAAATTTAAAAAAAAACTTATTTAGAAATGAATAATAATTTAATAAATGTATTATAATGTATCTGTAATTTAATAATGTACCTGAGAATTGATGAGAATTTTTTTTCCAATTTAAAATAATTATTTTGCAACCTTTTGAAAGAATTATTTGAAAAGAATCAAACAAAAATTGACTTTAAAGCAGAATTTTTTTTTAATTATCTTACTTTTACTAAGTTTTTAGCCTCTGACTTGTAAATGAAAAGTCCAAAACAAATAAGGAAATTCTCATAAAGAAAATATTTTTAACAAAATTAATGTTTTAATATTTTAAATAAAATTTTTAATAGTAAGATAAATAGAAAAAATTATAATAAGCTATTTAGCTTTAAATGGGGGAAGGAGAAAAAAACCAAAACTAAGAATGAGAAAACTAAATGTACTAGAAATGAGCATATTTTAAAAATTTCTAACTGTTAGTATTTTAGAATAGCACTCCAAAAAATGTTTAACAAGTTAAAAATTACAGAATATAAAATCAAATTAGTTTTATATACTTTAAAACTCATACTTTAAAAATTCGTTTTAAAAGTATGACATTTGATTTTATATTCTGATTTACATATTTTTTATTAAGGTACATAAAAATTATCAAACCAAAAAGCCAAACCTGCTTGTTCAATGAAGACTGATTTATTTTCAAGGCTGGCAATAATTTTTAGCAGCCATATGAAAACAAGCAAACAAGCTTATTAAAAAAAAAAAAAAAAAAAAAAAAAAAAAAAAAGATACATATTGAAAATTTTGAGGACTACAAAAGAAAGTTTTTTTTTAAAAAAATAATTTATTTAATTTAAATTAACAATTTTAATCAGAGAATGATCAAATAATCATAGGGAAATATATTTAAACATTTAAATAAGGTTAAACATATCTACACTAATCAAAATAACACACATTACCATTTGGATAACAAATGCATATTTAAATTTAGTAGATCTAGTATATGTGGAATTAAAAAGATTATGTCAAAATAAGGAGATTCACGATTTTGTGAAATTAAAACTAATTAATGTAATAAAAATTTTTATAAGAATGAAATAAGTAAGAGTATTTTAGATAGAAAACTTCTTTAAAAATTGTCAAACATTCTTAATTTAAAATTATTAAGACTCATAAATCAAGAATCAATTTTCAAATTTTGTATTTGCTGTAAAATCTATTTGTTGCATAAAATTATAGCCACATTCAACTTCAAATTTTAAAATTTTTTATAATGATTCACTTAATATCATATTTAACATTCTCTTCTGTTTTAAAAATATATTTTAATAAATAGAATAATGATGCATAACATTACCAATTTTATGGTACTTAATAAATTTAAATGCAAAATATACTAACCATAATTAATGAGCTACTTAAATATTTTAAACGAAATTGATTCTAAATAAATAATATTACATAAAATGACCAGTTAATTCAAACAATCACATCCTTAAAATAAATTTAGATACATAAAAACGAAATAAATTTTCTTTTATAATTATTCATTTTCTTATAAATATGAGTTTGATCTACTATAGTTAAACGTAGAAACGCACAAACTTTCAGACATTTCAGTGAGTAAGTGGCACTTTTAGTACAGTACCACTCGATGAACTTACTACACTCTCAAACATATCCAATTTTAAGAGTAAATATCAACAGTTTACATAAGAACAATACAACAAAAATTTGTTCATTTTGCAACCTTTAGAATTAAATATTCATTTTGGTAAAACTTTCCGAAAGTATTTTAAAAAAATATACTAGTGTGAGATTGATAACATGTGTAACATCTAATAATCAAAAATTGTAAAAATGCATTATATCGACAAAATTAAACATTGTTAATAGTAATGTAGAGTTTTGTAACTGTTTAATATATTAGAGTAAATTAGGTTAAAAAAATTTTAAGCCATTGTCAAGAAATTGTTACCTTTGGAATCCATTTTTTTAAAGTTGATAAATAAATGCTCTGACTTCAAAAGTAAAACAGAAGATGATAAATAATACTTATTTATTTATTTGAATTATTAAAAATATTTCAAATAAATAAAAGAATTTCAACTCCAACAACTAAGGAACAGACATAAATTATTTTCGATGATGTATGAAATTAAAAATAAAACATTCGCTTAAAACTTTTTTTTAAATTGTAGACTGTTCTTGTACGTACTGTATTTTAACTAATTTTATTATAAGCACAAAAATTTACCATTATAGACATTAAGTTTCAATACAATATTATCTACTACTCATATTTTTAAAAATTTGTTTCTCTCTCTTCCTCTCATTAACACTGTTTTAAACATAAACAAATTAATGTAAGTAATATTTTATTCATCCTTTATAGCAATAATACAAAATAAAATTTATTTTGTATTAAAATTAGGTTTGAATTTCTGGTACAAGAAGATTAAATATATTAAATAATACAATTATTTAAGAAATCCACATAAGCTTTTTTAAAGAATATTTTTAATTAAATAAATTTTTTATTTATATAATGAGTTTGTTGATAAATTTATAAACTGATATAAATTATTTGCAAAACTCTTTTCAATTATTCAAAATCTTGAATATTTAAAATATAGGTATTATTCCACTAGGGTATTTTCAAAGACTTTATTGATTAGAATAGAAAACAATCACTAAAAATTTATAATGTAATTTTAATATGTGACTCTATATTTATTATTCCCTCTTAATTTGTTGAGAAAAGACTCAATTTGTTGAAAGGTCATTCAGATGGTTGCCATTCAATTAAGACTACTAAGAAAAATTTGAGAAACAAATACAATTTTTTGACAGTTAAACCAAAACCAATTTAATACTCATCCATGACTCAATCACTATCATGTTCCTATGATCTAATATAAATTGTCTGCAGTTCAAACTATAATAGTGAGGAGATAACATTGTGTGTGTGGATCACTTACAATTTTAAGTAAAGAATTAAAACTGAATTTTGCACAGTTGATCTTAGTAAATACATTATCATAATAGCTTTTCATTCAACCATTCAAACGGTCTTTTAGTAGACTCCTCATATTATTCTGAATTCCAATTATAGCTGCAATAACACTGATTAATTTTTGACCATCAAAATAACATGAAAATTTCAAAAAAAGTAAAAGAACAATAAAATATCAGCTTGTTATTCAACCCTTCATTCAAATCCTTATTTGAAATTCTCAACTTTGTAAAAAAAAAAAAAAAAAAAAAAAAAAAAAAAAAAACTAAGAAATTGGCTCAAAGGAACTAGAAAAATGTACTTAAGATTTCTGGTATTAATCAGTAGTTACAGGCGTTGCGATTGTAGGACTTTGATTAACACTTAATTTGCATTTACCTCATTGTTTGAAGTTAGAGAGAAAAATATTTTTTATTATTCTAAAGTGAGAGCAGATGCAAAATACATTTTTTTTTCTTTGTAATCTATTGTACAGCAATAAATAAGTTGTACCTTTAAAATTTAGATAAAACTTTGGGAGGCCAAAGGTTGTAGACTCCTAGTTTAAAGGTTATGCCCCTTTGCTCAAGCTGAAACAACTTTCAAGTTGAATTACTTACCATGCATCTGGATAGTTAATCTTGATCCAATAAAATGAGTTATTCATATTTAGTATTTTACTTGTCTCTAATAATCATGAAATCAAAACCTATAGAGGACAGAAAGTAAAGCACCTTTTTACATAGTGATAACAGCCCTTTTTACAGAAGCAGCGAGTTAGATTGAAACCTAAATTTAATATGTAGGCAAATAAATTTACCTATCTTTTCTAACACCCAGACAAAATTCATTACTCATCATTTATTGAATCAAGCTTTATAAGAAAAATAGTCACCTCTAAATAATTAAAACTTTGGACACATTAAATGTTATTTATGAATTTCTAAAGTGGAGAATATGGGCTATATTATAATATGTTGCTATTGGCTTTGAAGATAATTTCAAAATAAAAAGAAAAGAAATACTACAATTTCGGGAGGAAACGCTGTAATGCTTATATATTTACATTAAATTTTCAGCAATGCGGAGTTTCTACTGCAATATGCAAAGCAAGTAGGATATACATAGATATCGGTTAAAGTATCATCATATGATCAGGATATAAAGATATTGGGATTCTAAATAAAGAAATTAAAAGGAAAAAATATTTATGGCATTATAGCAGACTTGAATTACTTAGAGATTAATTTAGTTCAGAATTGATAAATCTTTTTATATTTGTTAAGTGAAGAATAAGTTTTTGTAAGCTTAACATGATATAAAATTTCCTACAACTATTTTTGTCATGGAACAAAAATTTTCTATATCTTTTACCATTTAATATCTTGTTTGGATATTCTTCAGAACATATTATGGCATTCATAACACACTAAACACATGGATTTGTTTTAGTAGATAAATGTCATTATATTTGAGAATGCAAGAATAAATATTTTTTTAAAGTTTTACCAAATGCATGTCTACTTTTGGAGGGTGCAAAAAAAAAGCCTTTGTATTTGGTGATCTTATCAAACAAATATATGGAAAAAAATTCTAAGCTCAGAAATATTTTCAAAATACAAAAACACAAAAAATAATACTAAAAATTACAAATAATTATGTCATTTAAATTTTTTTCTAATTACTTTTTAAAATACTTAACTAATAAAATATTCATACAGTTTACAAATGCAATATTTTATCTACATAAATATTTTAAGCACACACACAGAATGATTACAAAACCTATTATTTTAAAATCCTACAGTGAATATTGCAACTGGAATTAACTCTAAAATCAAAATTGTTCTTTTCTAACTATTTCTAATATAATATTTCTACTTTTATATTTTGGGAATTTACTTTATTCAAAATCATGATAATATCTATTAGATATCCCTGAAAAAAGTTTTTTCCCTCATAATATTTTTATATTAAAATTTCAGTGGATAAATTTAAATTATTTGATTTCAAATCATTATTAAGAAAACCAACAGCATAGAGAAAAAAAAAATTATGAATGAAATTGGCTGGAACACAATGTTATAATCACTTAGCTTTAGTAACACATTTTAAAACCTTGATGAAATAACAATATTTTTAAAGATACAGATGGATTTGGTTATATCTTTTATTTTTTATCAATAATTTATTTCTAATTTATGTTTACTTACTCATTTTAATATAACTAATATGCTATATACAGACCAACATTTTGATACTATAGATATTCATGGTGATGGCATTCACAAAATATCTTAGTGCAGTGATGTGTTTTTAAACAATTTAAAAAAATAATGTAATATATTTCAGTCAGGTAATTATGGTATTAGTTTATAAAAATTAGATTTGGTGCAAATTGTGGATTATAAAAAAAACCCATATAGCAACTATTACTTATCACTTAAGCAATTATAATATTAGATTATGTTATACTTAAAAATTTAAGATTTAGAGATCAAAATTTAGAATTTTAATTTCTATTCTTCCAAATTTTATAAAGATCAATTCCCTGTTATTTCCAGTATAATACACACATATTCAATAAATACTATAATTAAAACTTTGCTTGGTGTAATAATTTTATTATTGTTAGTCTATTGAAAATAGAAAGCATACTAAGATGAAAGTTTCTGTAAAAAATACACCAGATAATGCTCCTTGAGCATTACCAGCTGTATGAAGATGTATGGGGATATTTTGCCAAGGTACATTCTTACAAGAGTTTTAATATTAATTGAAATGAAATTGCCTGAAAAATATAATTTATTTATATTATATAATACTACTGCTCAGTAATTAACTCTATCAATAAAAGTGATATTAAATAACATTAAAAATTATGAATGACTGTAGTATAAACTAACTACATTAGCATAATATCAATTTTTAAGTAAATTTTTCATACTACTAGCAAGCCAATTTCTAACTGTTGTAAAATCAAGGGAATTTCTGTTATCACTAGTTTGATTGTTTTCATAGTTAATGTTCAATATTCTTTTATTTCTCTTAATTAATATGACTTTTATTTGAATTAGTTTATTCATTTCTCAAGCATATTACTGATGAAAACTAAACAACAAAATCTGGTTTGAAGCAACAATGTTCCAATTCATTTTTATGAACAAATCATCTGGTTTTCTTCTTTTAAGAGTCACTATAAAATTGTGCCTACAACACATTATTTCAAGGTTTCAGGGACTTATATTACATCATTTAAATTAATTTTATAAAGCTGCTTTTAAATTATGATATTTAATTACTTAGCAAATCATGTAAAGATAATCAAGCCAAGTATTTTGATATTTTCTGGTTGGTTGGTTTTTTCCACAATGGTAGTTTTTTATAGATCAGGACAGACAATTAAAAATAGATTTCAAGCCATAACTAACATCCAAGATTGAAGTGGGCTTTTAACCCACAAACTGTGTAATTGAAGGCCAACAGCACTAACCATTTAGCTATAAGCTCGGCTTAATGTTTTCTTCGAAATTTACTGGAAAGAGAAGTTTAAAATATACAGTTATAATTGCAGTCTCTTATTTTAGAATTATATTCTCAATAATATTTTGATGCTCTTCAATTAATTATTATATTACAGTTTAATAATTTCTATTTAGTAGATATTCATAATCTTGAGAAAAAAGAAAATTGAATTTATTACACAAAAAATTACAGCTTACATTTGTTCATTTTCCCTTTAACGTTCTTCCAATCACAAAATTGAGATTTTATAATTTGTACTTAAAGTGGGTTCTGAACCACTACTAACATCAATGCGCAGGGAGGGACTTAATTTCACAAATTGTTGAACTGAAAGCCAGAATGCTAATCATTTGATTAACAGTTCTTTTAATATGTGAAATTGGCTCACATTTGTCTTCTATTTAAAATCAATATATTTTTTAGTTATAAGCTGAATATTATAATTTAGATTTTATCATTAATTTGTTTACTTAAATCTTCAAAAACATTTCTTTTGTACCAGCATTTGAGCTAGAGCTGATCTTAACTGAAATTATGGTAAACAGCTATGAGAGAATTTAAATTGCAAATGATTTATAATATGGTTAAAATACTGTCTTCATCACAGCAAGCAAATTATTAAACTATTAGACTTTTATTAATAAACTATTAGACTTTTATTAATTAACTTTTAGACATATTAAAATAAATAATTTTTCATTATTTTTGTATAGATAGATGCTGATATTTTGGTATATGTATCGTACAGATGATTTTGTATAGATAGAAACTGATAATTACTGCACTTGTTCTTTTTAAAATGAAATTAGAGCAACTTTTAAGGCTAACAATAAAAAATACCCTTTCTGACAGTTTAAAGAAATTCATAAATTGTTTTTAAGAATACTTTATTTTTAGAACAATTTTAACTGTCTCAAAATGCTTATTTTATAGATGGAATAAGTTCATGGACATATAATTAATGGAAATGGTACAAAATTTTATAAAACATAGTATTTTTTGTTAAACTCTCTTATTAAAACACATATATACACACTAAAACACATTTACATTTAAGAAAGAAGAGTAAAAAGACACTGACGACTTAAAAAGAATAAAATTGAAATAAGAAAATATTAAACATAAGCTAATTATATGTAGTACTATTTATAATACCTAATGTTATAACAAATATAGTGATAAAATTTTAATGTCATCGTTAGTAACCTAAATATTGAAATATAAATTTATATTTTAAGAATATCCCAACCTTCTTCACTGAGAACAATTACAATAAGTCTTCAATCAGCATGGGCACATTCATTCCTTAGAATATATTGGAACTACTTTGATATACCCCCCAAAATCGGAAATTTGGCGACTTTTTTCCCTCACCAACCATAAACCTGTTTTTGGTGCCTTTTTTACTCGCTAAATACAAATACTTAAAAATCTTTTAATAAAACTCAGAAAATAGTACAAAATACAAGAAAATACTAAATTTGACAACAGCAAAAACCTAAAATCTGAAAAAACCAAAATTGGTTAAAAATTGAAAAAACCAAAAATAAGAAACAGCAACCCTAAAAAGTCCGTAGGGAGTGCCAGATTTGGCGCGCAATTTTTGGGGGGGCATATCAAAGTTGTTCCAATATATTATTTGGGAACGTTCTACTATTTTCAACGTTCTTCAGGAGTTAAACTAACGGCCGTATTCACCAAAAACGTGTTAACTTGAGTGTAGCCCTACTCGGATATAACTCAACTCTAGCCCGATTCCCCGATTCTTATTCATGAAGCGGGGAAATCCCCGTGTAAAACAACTTTGGAGTTAACCGAACACGACATGTAAGACGGATTCTGATTGGCTAGCAAAAATTGTAAACAAAGCTTCGTAGCGAGCGGGAAAGTGTTATCATCAAGCAAGATGGACAAAAGGCTTAATTTTACTCCTTTAGAAATTGCAACTCTTTTGGAAATTGTTGAAAAGTATGCTGATAAAATAAACTGTAAGAAAACAAATTGCATCAGCAATGATAGCAAAAAAAAAAAAATCTTGGGAAAGAATTTGCCTTGAGTTCAACGCGGTGGCTGGAGTTTACAAAAGAACGCCTCAGCAACTTAAGGATAAGTTTAAAAATTAAAAAAAACTGTCTTAGCAACATAAAGCTGCAGACAAAGTAGAAATTTTTAAGACTGGGGGCGGAACTGCCAAACTTATTTCCACAGATTTCGATAACCGAGTACAGGAGATAGGTTTAATCCGAAAACCTTTAGAATGTGCATATGATTCAGACTCCAGCCAGATATCAGGAGATCACATCGGCCAATCAAGGTAAGAAAATATTCAAAAATATAATTAATGTAATACTATTTATGTCAAAAAGAATAAATTGTGTCTCTTAAATGGATAGACATAATTATATAGTTTGATTATAAATGTATATGTATTTGTAATATACACAAATATCAATAACAATGGAATATTTGAATTAACATTTTAATAATTTAAATTAGCTTTGTTGTGAACTGTAAAAATTTACTCATGAAAAATTAGACAAAAATATTAACATTATTAAATACAGCTATTATATGTATTCATATTTAAGAATTTAATGTAATATTAGAATCATTATTCTGATAAAAATTATATGTGTAAAAAAGTAAAATTAATTATTGGATATGTTAAATTACGTACAAGCTGAAATATAGTAATTTAAGATTTTAATCACTTTTTGTAAAATATATAATATTTTTATTTATACAGTATGCCAAAAAAGAGTAATATAAAATCTTGTGAATAATATTATTTAACAGTAAATGTAATCTAAAAAGTTTAATCTTATAATAAGTAAATCCTTTTATAAAATTTTGATAGAAAATATGTATGGGTAAAATGAATAAAAATAAAATTTATATTTCTCTTCCAGAAACTGAAGTTGTGGAATGCGCTGAAGAAAATCAGGAAACTGAAATTGTAAGTAATATTGCAAGACATTTTATATGTATGTATAGAATAGTAACTTATAAAAAAAATTACATTTTAGTTTCCATAGGCATAAGACACAAATATAAATAATTACTGTATCATTTTTGGGAGAAAAATTGTGGTTGAATAACACAGATTCATAATATATTTATAATGCTTGCAAAGCAAGATGTAGGATATACATACTTTAATTCTTACATATATTTTTTTGCATGTTATTTATTTATTTTTTCAGATAGTTCCGCATGTGGTTGAAATTCCACCTATCATAGAAAGAACATTAACCGATGTGGAAAATGTAACGCCAGTTGCAACCCCATTTATCAAAAAAAGGCCTTTTAAGAGGCGGCCAAATGCTACTGAAGCAGCAGTGAAACAAATCACTGAAGGTGCCAAGGAAAGGAAAGCCATTTTGGACTCAGAGCATAAGCTGAATATGAAAATTAAATTAGAAATGCATTCAGCTATGTTAGAGGAAATGGACAGAAAAAGAAGAAGAAAAGATGAAATTCACGAATTAACCGTACTGAACATGGAAAGAGAGGAAAAGAGAAGGGAACGAGAGGAAGGAAATTGAACATGAATTGAGAATTGCTGCCTTAAAATCTGGAATTAATTTAAATGCAGCAAAATCATTGTATTACAATCTTAAAAAACAGCAAGAATAATTTTTTTCAATATTATAGAAATATTTTCTTTTCAACTAACATTTACTAACAAAATATTATTGGATTTACTAACCATTAACATTTAAAATATCAAATAAATTTTCATTACTTTTCATTTACTGTCATTTCTTTGCTTAAAATGAATTTTAAAAAAATTGTCTTTTTATATAGCATTTTCAATGGTTATGTGCAAATGTTAAAATCACAAATGATTGCTTTTCATAAGAAATGAGCAGTGTTTCAAAAAAAAAAAAAAAAAAAAAATTAACAGTTAATACACCTTTCCTTCAAAAATTGTTTCGGGTAAAGGTCTGAGTTTTTTAAAATATAAAGAGCTAATATGGAATGATTAATTTATCTATACAAATCAGTATTACGAGATAGGTTGAATTATTAAAACAAAAAATAAAGAAAATTTATGTAAGAAATGGATCAATCGTTGGGGTATGAAAAATGCAGTCATAAATCATGCGGCTGCAAAGAACAAGCATAAAAGTTTGTTATGAAAGCAAAATAAGTCTTTGATATCGATAGTAAATAAGTAGTTTTCGAGGTCTTTTGAAAAATTGCTGAGGAAGTTTTGGATATTCCATGATTAATTTGTAAAAAATTAAGTTTTATTAAAATATGACAAAAATGTTATACAGATTTAGATATTGAGACATGTATAACAACTTTCTATGAAGACACATACAACATAAAATTGTTTTTGACTACGGGCTGTGTATTACTCAGTCTATTGATAACCTATCATTCAATCACCTAATTTTGAGCCACAGTCAAGTGACGCGGGAAACAATCGAACAGGCATCCTCTTCTTTAAGCCAAGCTATTTAAGATTTTTTTTTTTTTTTTTTACCAATTGCTTACTTAATGCCGTAATACGATTCCAGCAGCATATTTCTTTTGAATCTAGCTACTAAACATTAATAACCACCTGACAGCTTTAAACTACACTCAAATAATGTAATCGATGCTCGAGTTGCCTTTCCTTTTCTTTAACTTCTACTCCAAAGGAAAGACAATAGATCCTACGAAATATTTATGTGCCTCGTCCTTTTCAATACGATGATCTTTGGTTGCCAAGAATACCTATTATTTAGAGTATTGAGATTAATTTGTCGCTACTATTTCCTAATTTAGCTAAATCGAAGCTGTAAAACACAGTCAATCATCTGATTATTTTTACTGTATTCAAATAATATGGCACAACATCAAAGTTGGCACACAACAATCCATAATACATCAATGAGTACTCTTCGGCTTTATAGGCTCTAAACTATTGATAGCTATGATCACTGTGACGTAGCAAGGTGGGTAAGACATCGTTTCTTAAGGAGCTTTAGAAAAAAGGTTCAATCTTCTGTATAAAGTGTACATGAAACATTAGTATGCTTTCTTTTGTCTAGCTTTGAGTTGGGTTCTACTAGTTGAGTGAAAGCAGCCAGATGGGAGTCTTTGTAATTCAAGAGCAGGGATCAAGCAGCGGACCACCAACACTTGCCACCTCTAGAGGCTTCATTTCACTTGGAGAACATTGCAACCTCGACCTATTTAACTTGCCCAGCTACCTTTCAGGAATACGACAAATCTTCATTTAAGTCGAGATTCGAACTCCATATTTTCCGATAATGAGAACTAGGTCCTAATCAACCAGGTCACCCCAACATTCACTTGGAAACTAGTGAGAAATGATGAATAAATTTGAAATAGAAAGATTTATTTATTGTTCAGGATTAATTTTATTCCTGATTTATAGCAAAAAGGGAGAAGTGGCACTACTCGCATCAGAGTGGTATTCGTGATAACAACTGGGAAAAAATACCTTGTATTTCAATTAGAGCTTGAGAACAAAACCAGCTCTGCTTTTGTTCTGAAAAATGAAATTCCAGTTTCTTGATTTTGTTAAAAATATTGTTGAGATTAACTTTTAAGATAAGCGATCATTAATCAATAATCATTTATAAAATATTATTAAATATTCATCGAATCAGTTAGGGCTGCTCTGTATATCAGCACTAACAGGTTGAAAAAACAGCTAATTTTTGTTTAATGTTTTTTTTCACAAACTGCCAGATAATTTGAATCTCTTTATATTTATTTACTAATTGCTGCAAATTGAACGACGTGTTTCTGTATTGATTTAGTATTGTTGAGAAAAATTTGCTGGATAAAAGAAAGCATGTTAATTCTTTTTGATTTTGAATTCGCTAGTACTTAATGAACCACTGGTCTTGGTACTTTCATTTCTAGCACAAATATTATTTGCACATCATCTTGTTGTGCAAATAATTCGTTTTACACAACAAGATGATATTTACAATTTTGACAAATAATAATACAATCTGTACAAAAGCATTTCATAAAGTCAGAGGCAAAAGTATTTAAGGTCCTAAAACCTAACAATATCCCTTTATATAGGCTTAGACTTTTTGCCTCTATCCATATAACTCAGATTTTAGAATATATGTATATATATATATGCATGCAAAGTGAAAGGACTAATTTCTCAATGTGTAAAGTCGTGAAATTCTGAAAAAGCATAATATAATTATATCATGCATTGTTAAAAAAAACATTTTGTGTGTTCATTCCAACAGCACCCTATTCTCAAGTGAGCAATTAAATGATTGCTTTGTTGCTTAATAAAGACCGGAACACAATTGAAAAGACTACGTCAAAATCTTTCACAAACACTTTTCTTGCTACTTTCTTAGGCACACTTTGTGCTCAGTAACAAAAACCAATGTACCTCAAATTGAGAAAACTTTTTAGAATCATCTTAAACAGTGTGTTATTTAAAATGAAAAAATATATTAGTTTTGATTAATTTTGTTTTCTACTTTTGGATCTAGAATTATGACTAACTTTATGTAATTACTTATTATTTAGAGTCAGTACTATATTATTTAACAAATTAGAAAGTGAAACGATTTCAAAAGAATTTTACATTTGAAATATTATGTTTCTTACTTTATGGAGTTTTCTTGCACTTCATTATTTTGTATTAAAAATGAAAACAAATGTGATTTTTTTCATTTTTTTTTTTTGATATTAGATTTTATTATAGACAGCCTATAAAGATAATCTTTCATGTCAATTTAACAAAGATATCTATCTAACTGGTTTTGTTTAATAGGAATTATATGGTGAGTTGAAACCAAATAACTTAGGAGCTTTCAAGAGATATAGCAATAAATATGAATGCTATATTATTTTTTACATACATTTCTAAATACGGTAAGAAAAGAAAATTCTCGAAATTTTTACTTAGAATAAATTAATGCTAAAAATAAGCATATTTTTTTTTGAGTGATTTTGACAAAAGTAATTTTATTCATTATATTATTAATAATATAATTCATTACATTAAAACTAAATAAAATACTATCTCAGTTAATTAAAATAAAAGTTAAAACTATGTTATATCAGATTAATCAGAAATTAATTCAACGCTAATTTTCAAATGATTTAATTCAAATTTTTATAAACGTTAAAAATTACAACAATTAAACAATATTTTTGCTGAAGACTATGCAAATAATATTTCATTAATAATTTCCATTCTATATACACATTAAAAAGTCTGTAATATTTCTTGACAAATTTTTAATTAAGAAAAGTACTTACTAAAATTTTCATAAATCATGGAGGAGATATTGTAAATAATTTTGCTAATATTCAATTTCAAGTTATTTACATACATACATTTATTATTTTATACAGTTATTTACATACAATTATTTACATACAGTTATTTATATACATACAGAATTTGATACCTACAATAAATTAACAGTGTAATTTTTAATGAATCTTTGAAAAGTTTAATGTTAATATATTCATCTCGGATTTAAATATAAATGATGTTAAAAATATCAGTTTTCAAGAATCTCAATTTTTCAACTATATGATCATACATTCACACATTTAATACAAAATTATTAAAATATTAATTAGAGGAGGTATCAGGTAGAAAAAACATCTCTGACATAAATTTCATGAGTTATTTTGAAAAAGTCCTTACCTTAAAAAATCTATTGAGAATGTATTTATTTTTTAATATATCTAAGCAGCATTAAAACAAAAAAGTGCTTGTAAATATATAAAGCGTTGTATAAGGAAGGCTATTTAAAATTAACTTATGAAAATTTTATTTCGAAAACACTTTTATTTGTAACTTCTCATTTTAGTCACAACGATAAAAAAAAATTCTTAATAAGGCATTACGTGAAATATAACAACCTGTAATGTTAGTTTGGACTGTGTAGTTACTTCATTACGCATAAAATCAAAATGCTGAATATGGATAAGAATATATGTTTGGCATTTCCTTGTTAAAACGTTTCTTGAAAATTATCGATAAAAAAAAATCACATAATAGAATAATTTTAGGAAAAACAGAGCTCAAATTCAGCTGATGAATAATGAATCGGAGTGCTAGAAAAAAATTATGTCGATAATGAATCACCTTACCGAAATGCCAACAATTATATCACAAAAGAATTAGAAATCTCATTTTGCTGGGCAACAAAGGCTTTAGACCCTTTTAAGGAAACTCTAATTATCTTAACTGATTAATTGGTCTAGTTTGGGTTACTTTTGGTACAATGTAGAAGAGGACTTTAAAACTTGAATCCAAGTAGAACAACATTCAAGCGGAATTAATTTCAACAATGAGTTACATTAATAATTTGGACATGAAAACCTCAAATACTTTCCCTAGAATGGTCACTATGGTCAAGTTGCAGGACAGCACTCTTCAGAGCTAAATGTCCCGGGTTTGATCCTAGTCACTGTTGAACATAAAGAGATGAATGTTGAGCTTCTTTCTTTAGCATGGGTATCTGTCGTTGTGGCTGCTTTAAAGTTTTCTAGTTTCCCCATCTCTGAGACACATGAATACGGCTCCTATTTGGGGAAATTCAACCTAGAAGGCAATTACACGGTAGAATTAAAAATTTGTTACACCAGACATAGATCATTTGGCAGCTCACAAACCCAGAGTCAAGATCAGTACCTCGACCAATTTAAAGCAAACAGTGGCCTAGACATAGGGAAAAAAATGTTCAAGGGAGCAAAAGGCCACAAGTTCAATCTCAATAATTTTTAAGAATGGGAAATGAATGTTGCGTTTCTGCTTTCTGACAATACATGTGTTGGTGTGGAGGTTTCAGAGTTTCCAGTGTTCCCTTTCTTGTGTCAAATGACTACGGCAAAGAAAACAATTTATGTGATGGATATTTAAATGCTTATAGATATAGAATGTAGACTGCGCAGTGTCAAAACGTATTTCCCTAAAGGGGCTCACCAAGGCCGAGTGGGCAGAAGTCCCTGGAGAGAAAAGTCTCGGGTTCTATTCCAGTCGTTGTTGAACAATAAGAGATGGAAGTAGCACTTTTGTCTTCTAGATGATCCTCTGTTTAGATATGTGCTTGGGTGTTTACCGAATTTCATACTTTGCAACACGTGATTGTGGCCCATCATTTGTTGAAAGTCCTAATTTGCTCTGTGGATATTAAAATGCCTTACAACAGCTTTATTCCTCAGGAGTTCACTATACGGTGTCAAACGGATGAGCCACCGAACATATGAGCATGTAAGAAGAAGTCACATTTCGTCTAGGATTTCTTAATCGTACCCAAATTGAAATCTGAAACATTTCACAATCACCTCTGCTTTAAGTACGAAATCTCACAACAAGTTTGCAGTTCCAAAAATAGATCACTAACTTGCAAATAATCTCAGTAGAATTATAATTCTGGGTCTGTAATAATAAGTAAGCCATATGAATCCTGAAATAATATTTAACACTTATAATATTTCTATCAGCTATTATTATCATACTCATTGTTCATAGATGCTTAATAGATGTCCATTATTTTGATAGTAAAATACAAAATGAACATATAATACAGACGTGTTCACTTTATTAGACCCAAAGGGAATTTTTGTCGTTTTAACAGTTGCATTTGTAGAAAATAATAAACTATAACTTTATAAGTGAAATCTAATATTTTTTAAACAATAATTTGTTCTTGATGAGCATTTTAACTTTTTTTGCGTACTCTTTTCTAGAATTTTACGTGTTTCTTTCATTTCTACATTATGATGCCAAATTTTGAGATCTTCATTTAAAGCTTTCTTTGTACTTATCTTCTTTTTTTAAATTCTTCCATTACAATTGCTCATAAGTTTCCTATGGTATACCTATCTGGGGTGTTCCCTGGCCATGGTAATACTTAAATCTTTTTCTTGCAAAAATTTTTGCAACTTTTTCAGAATTGTGACAGGATGCTTTGTCATGCATAGAAATGAAATCTCCATTTTGATATCAATCATTTACTTGGAGTATGAAACGAGTTTCAAGAGTTTTTATACATTGGTTCTGTTTCAAATTTCCTTCTATAATTTACAGACGACCTGGATATTATACAGGAAACACATGCCACACCACATCGTGTGTGGGATATTTCACAGTCTAGGCTACACATTCAGGTTTGAATTTCTCTCCTCTTCGTTTACCGATATATTAACTGCATTCCTCACTTAAACACACCTGGAATTTACTATAACTTTTAATAAAGTAATTAAACTTTTATAAAGCAATAAAATCAAATTATAAACAAAGTTAATTCAAATTCAACTTAGGGAGTTTACATATACTAATAGTTTTAAGGGATTTATTGGCATTAAAGAACAAATATGTTGTTTAATACCATTTCCCATTCATTTTCTGACATTTTTTCTACATTTTTAGCCTAAGAAATTCGTGATTTAGCCATTTTTTGCATAATTTTGCATTTATTTTTGAGGTCATCTTGCAGGATATCCTATTTCAGCCAAAATTCTTCTTAGTGAACTTGAGGCAATATTAATTATATCTCGCTTCATCAGATCACTCAATTGTTTTTATGTAAGTTTTCAGTTTTTAAAAGACAGAATCGAAAATTTTTTCTTATTTCTCGCAGTTAAAATTGGTTTTATACCACATTATCCTACTCCGTTTGAGAATAAAGACCTTTTTTTTATAGAAAAGAAATTTTAACCCTTCTCACTGACTTTTTCAGTATATTAATTTTTCATTAAATTATAATTACTTTCAGTCAATAAAAGTTGAACTTCAGCCACTTTTGCTGGAAGCAAATATTTATTTTTCTTCATTATAAGAAAATTAACAAATTTTTCGTTTTTAGATAATGTCATCGATAAACACTTGAATTAGTTTATATTCTGTACAATACAACTGCATTGATATCGATTAACACAAAATTAATAAAAAAACAAATTTAAATTTACTATTAAGTCCAAAAACAAACTGAAATAAGAAACAGTAATTTGCAGCAATCGCAAAAAGGGCAAAGAATTTGAAAAAAAAAAATATTGTGTGGCCAACTTTTAAAATAAAATATAATAAATAATGAGAGTGGAACAAAAATAAACACATTTTACTGGTTTACTAAAAAGATAAAATTTTCATTGTGATTTTCATGTGATTATTAAAAAATATTTTTTTAGATAGGTCATGAGGAATTTTGAAAAATTATGTGGTTGAGTCTAATTATGTAAACACGTTTGTAATTGTTATGTGTATACAGTTATTTGTGTACGTAAAGAAATACTGTTATTTTTGCTCATTTTGCAAATAAATTTCATCATTATATCTTAATAGAAGTATTTCTTTCTTGCCAATATGAACATGAAACCAAGAGAAGAAATATTCAATATTCAAATAATAAAGAAAGTTTTTATGCAATTTCTTTTTATTAAAAACCGAGAGATTCTGTATAACCTTTTATTACTTCTCACTATAATAAGTCAATGCTTATTTATTTCAAAACACATGCTAAAAAATAGCTTAGTATTGAGAGATGAAAAGAGATTCTATTCAATATTTTTGTACTTTTCACTCTAGTAAATCAAAATTTGATTATTATTTATTAAAAAACATGCTGAGGAAAGGCTTACTATTGTGTTTAACAATCTTCCATTTTGCTTGTTTCAGTATCCTTATTTTTTCTACTGTAATCATCATTTTTCTAATCTAATTTATAATTTTGGTTTTTTAAAACTCTTAAAACAAAACAAGAAATAGATAAATGAAATGTCAAAAATATTAAAGTATTCTAAACACTGAACAAAACTTTTTCTTTTTTAAATTCTTTTTAAAATGAAACTTTACAAGCAGAAAAAATATTTTTGTGACTTTTAATTTCGGGAATTATTTAGGAGATAAATTTATTTTGACACAACTGTTACAGTAATTCACTTTTAATTTTATGTAATCTTTATATTAAAAACAACAAATATATATGCAGTTCACTTTTCACATATTTGTTATTATTTTATTTATGCTTTCAATTCAGTTTTAAATTGTCAAATTTCAAGATATAAAATGCTATTGCAGTATCTTCGATGCTTTAATGACCAGGTAAATAACAAAATTATAAAAATTTTTTATAAACTTTGGTTCATGTAATCAAATGACTGAAAATAAATATTTGAAAAATTTAAGTTAATTAAGTGAACTGGAAATAGCCTGTATTACTTGAAATTTCAGAATGGTGTAATAGATATAGTCCATAAATTGAATGTTATGTTTTTATGTTTTACTTGCATTTATTTAGAAAATGTTCTTTTAAAAATTTCTGTACATCAGTTTTTCAATTTATTCAAATTATTAAATATTTGCCTCTATAAAAAAATAAATTTTCACATATAAGAACCTAAAATTTAAAGCTGAGATAGAAATTAAAAGATATTTTAAATAAAATAAGGAGAATGAAAGTTGATTTTTTAATGTTTATTTTTGATGTTTAGATTAATAAGAAATTATACAGATTCTTATAAATTTTATAAAAAATCTATTTTACCTCAAAAAGTTGAATTTTTGAAAATAAATTAGGGTTTTTCTTAAAATACTTAAAAATTTTCTCATCTGAAGTCAGTTTCAGTGCTGCCATCTATTAGAGATATTTTAAACTTTTTATTTTATTTTGTAAGACATTAGCGGTCGCCAAACTTTTTGACCTCACGGACCAATAAATTGAAAATTTAAAAGCCGCATATCACTTATAGGATTTTTAAGTATTAAACGTATTTTTTAAAGTGTTCTTATTGTATATTATAGCGTTATTATATGAAATAGTGTATTGTTATGAATTGAATAATGTTTCAATGCATCTTAAAACATAACTTAACGTGATGAGTATATATATTCCACATTTTTCTAAAGACTAGTGAAATTTTCTCACGAACTATCACTTTAGCAACCGATGATATATATTCCTCAAAATTATAAGTGATCTCGGGATATATTTTAAGCATACACATACATTTTAAATGTTAAACATATATATAATACATTTTAAATACAAAGTTGTATATTCATGTGAATATATATTCTTTTCTTATTATATAAATGTAAAATCACATTTAGTTTTTTGAAAAGTCCTACAATTAATGTTTTAACCATGTTAAATTTTTCATATTTTTGGAAGTACCAAGTTGTTGATTTGTAAATAGTATCGAGGTACTGATTAGTTTTGTAACGTATTTTCTAAGATTTTGTATTACTTTTTAATTTATATTTATTAAATATTATTTTACAATTGAAAAAATTTCTTAATTTAAGTTGAATACATACACATAAAAAATATGTTTTCTTGCAATTGGGTTAAGGAATAGGATTGGCTATTGATTAACTAAGCATAATAATTTTTTTTCCATATCTGACTAATTATCATATAACATTTTTGCTTAGTAATACTTTTCCCTGTAGATATTAAATTGATTAACCAAGATTTATTCAACACAAATCACGTTACTAACTCTTAATGAACATACACAACTAGTAGTCAAAATATATTGTGACTAACGAGAATTAATTTTATCAAAAGTAAAACTATTTGTCCTGTTTTCGTAAGGTAAATCTCGATATGAGGTAAAGCTAGAGGAAAACACACAAATTTTTTTACAAATTTTTCATAACAATAAAATGCGCATAATTACTTTATTTCTATGAAGATGTGGAATCCTCGAAATCATTTTCCAAATAATTACTAAGCTTGTAAATAATTTGAATAAATAAAGGAATATAAAATCAATGAACCAGATTAAAAGGAGTGATTGAATTGAGTGGAAATGAATTTATAGAAAATTATTGTATAATACTCAAAAATGATTTTATATTTGCAATTTAGAGGAGTCATGCCTGCAATAATTAAGAAATACGCAAGACATCCGAAATAAAACAATGCAAAAAAAAAAAAAAAAAAAAAAAAAACTATCTCATGAAAATTTTAAAGAAACGCTTTTAGAAAATATGTATTTAAAGAATATTTATTGATTAATTAAACATTAAAAAATTTAATAAAATGAAATTAATATTTTAAACTCAACTTTAAAAGAGCTATAAGAGATAAATTGTAATATACATGACAGATGACTGCTTAGTGCGAGTATACTCTTCGAAATTTGAATCAACCAATTCTCGTTAAGTATGAAAATGCAGTCCTTTAAAAGTAAATAAAATTTATTGAAAATTTTAGCCATGGATTTACAACATTATAAAAGCAACATGCATTAATGTATTTGTTAATTAATATTTAGCTCTAAATGAAATGAAATGATTTGAAGCTTATTACATTTTTAAGTTGCTTATAAAAATTTACCTGTAAATGAAACACTGATGAAAATTTGAAAACTCTCAAATTAATTCATGCTTTAATATTATTTTAATTTTGGAGCACAGAAAACTGTATGATAAAGAAGAAACAGATATTTTATAAATTTTGATTCAGAAAAAATTGAATTTTAAAATAAAATAAAAACTGAAAGCAAGTGTACCTGAATATTGTTAAAATGAAGTTCATAGTTATTTATTATACTTACAATGAACAAAGGAACTAATATATAAGTCTAACACACTTATATCGTTTTAACTCATAAACATATAAAGAAACATTGTTTGTTAGAAAATTTTAGCTTTTAAGTTAAAAATGAGAGTTTACGTACTCAATTCCCTAATAAGTTGGGTCATTTTTGCAAAGCAATTTTATTTTATAATGAAAGTATATTTAGTAAATAAATACACAATTGTATCATATTTTTTAAAAGCTGCAAAATGAATCAATACCTAATCGTAAAATATTAATTTTATAATTAGAAGCAAAAATACGTGAAATGCAGTTAAATTTAACTTACGTTTCCCAATAGGTTATGAAAGAAGGCAAAATATTCTTATTTGAAAGAAACTCATAGGATTGAGAATAATATGTAATAAAAAATTTTTATCAAAAAAAAGTAAATAAAAAATAAAAAAATAAATAATATATATATATATATATATATATATATATATATATATATATATATATGTTGGCAGTATGAAAATTAAAATAATTTCATACCAAGTTTAAGTTTTAAAAATAAGGTGACGTTATTTGAGATCTCAATTATCAAGAATATTTTACATAATTTACTGAAAAGAATAAAAAATTCCAACATATAATTAGAGTGTTATTGAGAATTTCAATTATACGTTTATTTAGAAAGTATGACTGGAATGAGAAAAACATCTCCCATTTAGAAAATGCACCTTCTATATACATTTTTTAAAAATTTCCATTTATATAAAAATTTCTTGAGTTTTTTTAATCTCAGAAACGTTTTTTTGATGAAATGGTAGTAAAATTACTGAGGCTGAGATATGTGATGTGATTTCTGTGTAATGTGATTGCAAATTATATCATGGTACAATAAACTTAATGATTGCAAGATTACTTTTCGATCCTACATTTTCCGAACTGAAATTTAAGAAACATGATACGATCTTAATAAATAAATTATTTTAAAAACTTGAAACCTGAAATGCAGTATTAAAAATAATTAAAACAATCACATAAATTCATGTGAGGTAAAGTATTAAAAAGGGAAAGTGGCAGAAACACTATACTCTCTTTTTATAAACTCTGAAAATGCTGATAGTAGATTAATAATTATATACACTTAACTGATAAGGAATTATATTTTGCAACAATTTGCATTAAAATATTTTCAATTCAAATTTGTGTTGCAGGTTTCTGAAAAATTAAGTTTTGCAACAGAAACTAGTAGCAGAAACAGTAATAAAAACATTTTGAAAATGGTATGAAAGATCGAAGAAAATACATGATTAAAATTAAACACATCTTTTTTTACATATTAAAATATTTTTATTATGAAAACAAAGGAGGCAAATAGAGGTGAGTAAATGATGAAATATAAGTCATGAAATTAAAAAGTTAAAATTTAATCCTTTTATATTGAATGAATTTAAAAATTTTAAAAATTTAATATTATCTATAAGTACATAGAAAGGCTATAAATAATTGATTACTTATATTTTTGTCTTTAAATTTTTTTAGAGTTTTATATATCATTATGACATTACATTCAGTTTTCAATATTATAAGCAAAAAGTAAAATTATGTATTGTATTTAAACTCAATAGATTGGATGATTTTATAAAGTTCTGCCCATAGATGGCGCGCTTATCAAATTTTCCCTGTTTTGTGTTCATGTAACTTTAAATGTACATAATTATCAACACATTTGTGCCAACCATTTTTAAGAGTAATAAAGCAAACATTGTGTGTTTTTTTCATGTTAAATTTTAAGAATATGTATATATAAGTCGAGGAAATGCTCTTTTTTTCCATAATTTTCATTTTAAACCAAATGTTTCTTGTATTTTTTTTTCAATAAAATTTGAAGTACTGTTCGATCATTAGACGCCAAAAAAACACTTTCAAATTGTCTAGACATAATATTCGTTCTTGTAAGAAATATGTCTGAGAAAAGTTAATAAAACATGGTATTTGATTTAAAAGATATATTAAAAAATTTTAAAAAAGGATACACGTATTTGTTGTTTGAATATGAGTGTATTGACTAGTAAGTTAATATTCAACTATAAAAATTGAAAAGTTTTAATTAAGAAGAGCTTTTGAAATAATTTCATTTTTAATTTATTGGAAACAATATGCTTTTAATACCCATCTTTATTTTAAAAGGAACAATTATTCTAGCATTCCATTATTCTAATTTATAAAAACAAATGTTGTTATTTTAAAACAAATTGAAAATTTGTCAACATATTAGATGGTATGTATGAGTTATCATGATTTAGAAATTTATTCTTTAGAAACAAGGTATTATGTTTTTTTCATCATATTAAAGATTTTGAATTTTTTTTCTAAAATATACGAAATTGATCAGTTTTTAAAAACTGTCTTTACATATTTGAAAAATTCTTCAGAAGGTATTGTTTTTATTTGAAATTTTATTATTCTCTGAAAATATGAAGCCTTTTATCAGAGAACAATTATATAAGCATTTGAGACGCAAACATTTTTAAGAAAAGGGTTATTATGAAAGGGTTACATGAAGAAAATAAAAAGAAATTATTCTTTATAATGATAAAAAAATAACATCTTTAAAAAGTACTCGAAATGAAAAGAAATTATTAATTTCAGTAAAGTTATAAATTGATAGTAATTTTACTGCTTTATAGTCTAAGTGGTAAAATATTTAAAAAAAAAAAAAAAAAAGAAAAAAAAAAGAAAAATGAAAATATGAGAAAAGAAATACTATTAGAATAAATAAATTATGTATTAATTCTTAAATCAAATTATTATTTCTTTCAATATAGCATCCCTTTCCTTATTTTATCTTGAAGAATTTTTTTCAGATTTCTGATCCTCAATTTATGGTAAATTTGTGAAAGAATATAATGCTTCTATAACACAACTAAGTCTATGGTAATAAAAAAAAAACTATATAACTGAATAGCGAAAAAAATTTTTATTAACATAATTATTAAAAAGGATTGCATAAATAAATATTTTTGATTATTGCTAAATTGTTTAATACCAAAAAGTGAAGAACTTATCTCAAGTATAGAATTTACAAAAAAATACTTATACAAAACTAGTATTTTTCTCTATTTCTTACAATAAAATTTTATTCTTTCAAGAATAAACTATTTAATATTTTTCTCGTATAATGAATATTTCATAAATCAGTGTTTAAATTTAATATGTATTTTATATTGCATGTTCTCCCGAAACTTTTGATTTAGTAGGGAAACATTTATAAATTAGTTAGATTTTAGAAATTTCTAGTTATTACGAAAAACAAAAAAATTATTTTAAAATAATTGTAATTATTTAATACAGTAAAATAATTTATTTCAAGCTAAGAAACTTATTCCACAAATTTGATATAAATTTTATTTTCTAAAATGCGTTGATGAGAATTTTTATAAAACTATTTCCGATTGAAGCGAAATTTGTTTATAGAAAGCAGAATTTGTTTACAAATTTGCAAAATTTTTACACCAAATTATGTATGTTAATTTCCCATTTTTTCATTTATAAAATGTTTTTAATATTTTCTCAAAATTTTCCAATCATGTTTGAAGGTTGAATTAAATAATAAAGTATTTTGTAAAAATTTTCTCACAGACATTTTCTGAACTTTTTATCCAATGAATAGAAGTCAAAATAATTTTATTCGACACACAATAATGTTTTAACTACACTGCTGGCCACACAAATTAGAACACCAAGAAAAATAAGAGATATCACAACAAAATTTATTTTGTCGGTAACATGTTGACCAAGTATCAAATGATTAAATTTATAGACTTCTGTGAAGTATGGTTCCTACCAAAACCAGTAGCCAGAGTAGCCACCATTGTTGGAGAACATCGCTGCCACTCGTAACGGCATTGATTCAAAGATACTTGGGAAGTGTTTTTGGAGAACAGTAGAACAAGCAGCTTAAACAAGTTTCCAAATTTGATCTGGTGTGGCAGCTGGGGATCTACTATAGGCCAATCGTAGAGCAATCATGGACCACACATTTTCTCTGGGCGAAAGATCCGGAGAACAAGCCGGCCAGGTGGTTCAATCTGATCAGTTCAATCTGGTGATTAACAAAGAATCCTTGGACAATGCGTGCCACGTATGGTCACTCATTATCCTGTTAAAATATGCACAAGTCTTGAAGGTAAGGAAGGACAACTGGTTCCAACATCTCAGAGATGTAGCGCTGCCTGTATAAAGTACCAGCAATGTCTACTAGAGGAAAGCGAGAATGATATCCAGTACCATCCTATACTTATAATAACCAGTGCAGGACTAATATGGTGGTGCATAACGCAGCTGTTCAGCATCTTCTCTCCACGATGTCTCCAGATACAAATGGGATCATCGTGATGATGCAGATGGAAGCGTGACTTGTCAGTAAAAACAATTTCATTACATTATGCAATCCACATCCTGCTTTCATCGTACCATTAATGACGGAAACATCTATTGTTCTGTGTCATGGGTAGACGAAGCAATGGACCCCTTAAGGACAGACCAGTCTGCAGTAAACAATACCTCTTTGAAGTAGAGCCGCAGGCGAGCGTGATGCGTGTCTGTGCTGAAATTCTAATCATTTGCATATCTCACTTCCTCTAATGCATGCTATAAATTTTATGTTATTTGCATGTTTCCTTCAGGGTGTTGCATTTACGGTGGCCAACAATGTGTTAGGTTTTTAATCGGAATGAAATTCCTTTGGTGTATCTTATAATTATATTTCGTATTTTACAAACTGTGTATATGCTCTACAGGAGATTGTTAATTTCTATGTTGAAAACAGATTTTACAGCACGATTTACTTAAGATAATTGTGAAACATATTTACAATATTTGGTATATTTGTGTGAATTGCTTAAGTGATTTTTCGGAAAATCCGTTCATCAGATATTTTATTAATTAATTATAATTTTATAGAATGTCTCATGCAATCAATATTAGAATCATTTTACGGGAATTCATATCTAACTATAGTTTAGAAAATTTGCAAATATTTAAATGCAATTATTTTCTGGAAATTTATTTTTATACTTCTTATACTATTTCTAAAAGTATATTCCTATATAAAAGAACAATTTTGTATTTATCATTATCTTGGCTACTTATTATAGTAATATATAAAATTTTTTAAAGGAATCTGTTTGATAATACTAGAGAAGTCTTTTTTAAAATTTCATAAAACAACTTCCAAAAACAGAAACTGCTGTATACTATTAAAAAAAGAAAAATGTTAATAACGCCGTTAGTATTTCTGGCAGATATTTCCATGTTTTCATTACATAATATCTGTGACACATTTTTTGAAAGTGCTTAAAAACAAAGTAAACTACTTGACAATAAAAGACTAACACGTAAAAGTCAAGTTTATTCCTTGAATAATGCGTTAAACATTCATCGATTTATTTGTAAGTGCATCTATTTTGATAAGAAATCAATATTTATATAATTTACAACAAATTCTGATAAAATTACTATAGTGATGAGTAAAGATTTTTTATTAATTTTTGCTCTTGTCAGCACTTTAGACATATTAATTGTGTTAATTCCATAAAATTATAATCAGTAATACTCAAACTAAATATGAAAAAGATTTCTAACATCAAAATTTAGAATAGAAAATGTATTTTTAAATTTTATATACCCAGTTTAACTATATTCTGAATAATTAAATATTGTTTCAGAAATATTTAAATCAATATTCCTTTTGAAGCTATAAATTACTTTCTACTGAATAATTTATGTCCAAAGTGTTATAAGGCCGATTTATTTTTAATAAAGAAAACAAACAAACACTATGTTTTCTTTATAAATATAGTGTACGGATATTAAAAATTTAATACTGAAGGATTATTTCATTTCCTTCTTACTTTCGTTTTGTTTAGATTTATATAATATCCTAAAATAAATATTATTCACTTTGATAAAAATATTTTAAGCGTAACAGATTCTTATATTTTTAACTTTTCATTTTCAAATTTCTAAATACACTGCAGGAATAAAAATAAAACATCAACTAGAGCAAAATTAGCAAAATGAGACAGCTTATATCAGACATTACAGAGAACTTCTTTGATTTATAACATTCACTGAGATGCAGACGTAACTCTGTTGAGGGAATAACATCACTTACTGCTTCTTCTCATAGTTAAAGTAAAACTGGTCTACTCTAGATTGATATATACTCAATGATCCCTTGAAATCGGTAGACAATATATTTAGAAAATAATCAAGTGGATAAAATTTGTGTAATTTAGGTTAGCATGCGCATTATAATATGAATGTGACCAAATATTTAATTGTAATGTGTGTGTGTTTTTTTTTCTTTCTTTTTTTTAATTTTGATAACAAATAAAACGATAAATTCTTTGTATCTTAACGTTAACTTCTTAACGATAACTTTAACGATAGCTTTTTTGTATCTTGATTACCTTCTGTGTGATATATTACAATAATATGATTCAAAGATGGAATATTGCTTTTGAGTTCTACTGTTAAAATCTAGTATTTTCAAAACATTTAATTCATTTAATTTTTTGTTTTAATTAATTAAAATGTTTTTGCGTAGGAAAAATGTTTAAAAATTATATCTTATCTGATGTGTGTTTTGTATACTGATCAAAGTTTCGATTTATTTTCTCCTTTTTTTTATAATTGACATAGCGATATATTTCGCTACAGTCATTCACTATCAATGAATGTAATTCATATTTCCATTTACTTTATTAGTAAACTATTTTACATGTGTCATTTTAAGAAGTTTCATGTCATCTTATTCATAATTAGGTAATTTATATAGGATGGGTATTGCTCTTTTTATGTAAATGTTATGAATAAATAATTTATTACAAAATACTTAAGAATAAAAAAAATTTTACTCGTCATTTTTTTAATTTTCTTGTGGATAAAAGGCGTTCTTGCAGAATTAAAAGCATTGATACAGATTGTTAAATTTTGTGGAGTTAGTCATAGTTTGAACAAGAGACAACTTCTTTATAATACATTAAAAAATTAAGTACTTCTTCTGAATACTTTTGTTACTATTTTTTACTATTTTTTCAGGTGAAAATGAAGAATAATAATTATTACCTATTTATTGTTTAGTGGTTGTGATTTTGCTGGTAGTTTTACATCTTGTTAGAAAATTTTTGCTTGTTTTTTAGAATTTTTATTACTATACCAAAAAAAAATTTTCTCAGAAAAAGAGAAAACCACAGTTTGCAATTAAAAAATTATTGGTTTTTAATTGGTAATCTGTAACCAAATGAATTGCTAAAGTTGCTTACAATTTATCTATATACTTTAGTTTAATTAATTTTTCGAGCATAACAACTAAAACATTTGAAATATATTTCCATTTTATTATAGATAGTAATGTTTTCATTAGATGATGTGGTTTCGAATATCCTATATTTGAATCAGATACATAATTTGATTACTTTCAATTTGTTAGAGTAGTCTGATGTTAACTTTAATTTATGTCTCAATATTTTTAGAGTCATTTCACAGTACATAATTAAAATTATTCGATTTATAAATATTACTCTGATTGTGTTTTGAAAAAATAATTTACAACATAACCTTAAAAAATATTAAATTTTCAGCTTTTTCCTATTGTTTTATATGAACCATATATATAGATTTAAGATATTTTCGATGGAGTTTTTCTATAATTTTGTTGATGTGCATTCATTATTGGATGCCTATAAATGATATAAATTAAGACACTTATAAATGATATAATTTGATTTTGATTAAAACTGTTGAGAATTTAGTTTCTTCCCAGCTTCTGTGAAGAATATAAATAAATATAAATAATGGATAAATTGTATTTTCTGATCTGTGAACTGATTTAAAAAACATCTGTCAATTAATGTGTTTTAAAACTACCCAAGTAACATATTAAATGAGGAAAAAGGTTAAAATGTATCTTAAATGTCTTGATAATATTGAAGCTTCAGATAAGTTTTATTCTTAAATTCAGAAAAATACTTTGTCGGGAAATTTCAGATGCATTAACAAATGTAAACTTTAGTTGTCTTTTCTTATGAAAGTTAATGATTACTGTTAGTAACGGTTATATTAATTTCTGATTAACCAACTAATCCACAGCCTGAAATATTGAATTATGTTTCTGATAAAGTTTATGTGTAGGTTGTTAATAAATATTGTTATTTTTTAATTAAATGTTTGAGAGTAAACGTTTTAAGGCTGTTTAAGTAATAGTTTACTATCATGAAATAAATCACAAAATATACCAAAATGCCACGGTTTTCATTTATAATAAGCCAGGATCGTGAGTAATTGATTGAATTATACAGTAATATGTTAATTATTTATGTTGATGCATGCATTTTAATGGTTCTCATGAAGAGTCATAAAATACGCACAAGAATTGATTATATTTAACATGTAAAAGAAAAACAAAATCACTAGAATGCAATTACGTTTTTTCATGTCCTAGATTTTTCTTATGTGTGTGAAAGGTTATATCTCATTTTCGCCATTTGAATCAAATAGAAATTCTTTATATACTTATGGTTTTACTTACTAATTAAAAATATAAAACAATAACAATATGAACACTTTTCATAACTATATTCAAATACACATCAGTGCAAAAGGATACATTTTATTAACAGGAAATGATTTTTTCAAAATATTTTCTACAAGTTCTTTCCTAATGTAACGGCAAAGTAAAATACATTTAACATAAAAGGCAAGTTTAACATAAATTAACATGATAACAAGGCATAACATGTCATTAAAATATCAACACAATGAGTTTCATACCTTAAAGATATAAAATAAATACCTGCTTTGTAATTTACCCTGAATGATTGACAGGCAAGAAAAGTACATCGATACAGTGCAACACCAGTTAGAATAAAACAGTAATGTATACACAAAAATATATTTTATAATTTTCAATTGAAATAATTTTTAGCTTATTAAAGACTTGAATAAAATAAAATATCTCATTGCACTAAAAAGGAATACACGAAACATATATAATGTATATTTACATAACTTAAGAAACATATATTCTAGGACATTAGGAAAGATGAATTAAAGAAATATAATAACTAATTGCATCATATACTCAATTATTAAAGGTATAATTAATAACCAAAATTAAGTAATTAGTTTTGAAAAAATTAAAAGAACTCGAAGCTCTTGTTTGAATTTATAAACATTATTTAATATATTACTTTATCAAATTTAAAAATTTTCCAATTTATTTGAAATTGTTAAACAAAGTTTAAATTATAAAAAATTAATTTTAAAGAAAATGATTTAAAAATTGATGTAAAATGAATATTTTAAACTTAAGTCAAACATAAATTAAGCAAATTAATTTATTGTCAAATTGCAATATGTTATTTAAATATGTGTTGGACCCTTTATGTGAGAAGGCTGGAATTACGTATACTATGATTTTCTATAAGATTTATCAATAGAGTAGATCTAGCATATTATTTTCACAGATTTTAATTACCAATAGCACAAATGCCTCTAATAGCGTAAAGATTTATGAGTTCTACAATCTTTAATTTTCATTCTGAATTGCCTTTTAAAAACCAATTAAAGCATTCATTATTAATTTTCAATCTTGAAACTATTTTTGATTTGTCTAACAAAAAATATTTACACCATTTACAATAATTTAAAGAGAGCAGAAACTATGTACAGCGAAACGGTTCATATTTGAGCTTGGCAAAACTTTTCCACATCTATTGAATCAATTGAAGGTAAGCTCAGTTTCTGTATTTTTAAAGTTATGATTATATATTCCAGCATTTTATGCCTCTTATATTTAAGAAAACTGCACTAATTTCAATTCAATTGAATAGAATAGCTTATAAATTTCTTACAATAAATTATCTCATTAGAAAATATAATTTTAAAGCTGCAGATCATACTAGGTCTCAAATCGAAAGATTAGTAAATTTTGTAAAGCACCTCATAAACTCATAGATGGAGTTATTTATGTTTGAAATGCTTGAAGTATAATTCTTTCTACGCGCAAAGTAAAAAATAGCAAAGTTTCATAATATTTATTTTATAATACTGATTTTTTTTTAATTATATAATAAATTCAAGCTATTCTTCCAAATTCATTTGAATTCGAAGCTAAAACCAAACGATCTATGTATTTAAGAATGTGGCATGATATTTGGATTTTTAGTTGAATGATTATGTATTTTTAAATGTATTAACTGATAATAATATTAAAAAGCTCAGTATTTTCAAGTGAAAAATAATTATTAATATAGCATTTTGTTGATATTTGTTTTCTGTGTAATCAACACTATTATATAATTTTTCACGTGTTTTAATGAACGAACAATCAATGTTATTTAATTGTAATAAAAGAAAAAATAGGAAAATATTTAACTAGATTTAAATATAAGATTAAATATAAGATTTAATATAAGATTTAAATATAACTAGATTTAAATTAAGAAATATTTAACGCAGAAATAAATATGTTTTGTAAAACTAGAATAACTAGCTAGCTAGACACCTCAAAAATTCAACAATAGAAGAAATTATGATTGAAATCTTTTATCAATATTTACAATTCTCTAAATGTGTGTTCTTTAAAAATAATAAAAACTATAGAAAATATTTCAAGCAATATTTTAATGAATGAAATCTTCTTTTGGAGGAAGAAAATTTTTGAAAAGTAAATAATTTAATAATTAACTTTCATTACAAATAATACAACTTTGGAATTAACTATAAATTTTGGCGTTGGTTCTGCATTATTGTGTGCTTTATATATAAAAAAACGTTTCGCTTTATTATCAAAAGTTTGAGCGCTTATTGGAAAATTATTTCACTATCTGCAGCTTTTTGCATGTATACAGGTATATCCAAAAATATATAAATTAAAGAATTTCTTATGTGATAATCTTCCCATCAATGTTATTGAATAAAATAAATTTCTAAAACGAATATTGTTTGAAATTCTCTAAACAAGCTTTTTTTGATATAAATTAAAAATAAAATAAATTTACTTGAGAAGTTTATTAAATGGCTGCATTCGGTAAACTTGCATGATAAATCTGCCTAAATAGGGTTCATATTTTTTAAAATCTATCTTTTAAAATTTGTCTTAATTTAATGATGATTATTAATTATCTATCGGACTTAACTTCAGAAAGTCATTAAAATCTAATTTCTAAAAAAGAATAATTAATTGTCCACTTAAATATCTAGTAAGATGCTAGAGTAAAAGAATAAAGTTTCAAAAAAGTAACCTTTGGGATGGAATTAGTTAATTATACTATTAATATCAATTACGCAGAAATAAATTAAGACAGCTACGCAGCACCTTTTGAAAAAGGAATATAATATTTTTTTTTTTTTTTTAAAAAATGGAGGCTTAAAGAAAATTTTGTTTATTTTCAATGTTACATTAAGAAAATATAAAATGAGTTTTTCTCATAAAATATAATATGTACTAAAATGTATTTCTTATTTTCCTTTTAAACTGGTAACTTTCAAATTCAACTTTTAGAAATGTGAATATTTGAGGAAAATGTATGATTCAATTTTTTTGAGTAAAATAATAAATTCAACTTTGGTTACTGCAAGAAATTCGTGTTAAAATGATCACAAAAACATTTGAATTTAGTCATAAAATGTATGATTTAAATTTCTGCTTAAGTTTATAAGTATAACTTGTATAACTAAACATTTAATAATTCCACCATCAACAAATATCTAATTTAAAATTGCTTAATTCAAACTTAATAGTTTTCATATATAATCACAAATGATCGTAACACAGCAATAGAGAGATAATAAATTTATGAGCAATAAATTTGCGTTTATAGGAGCAACGCACTTGCGCACATACATCTAAATAGACGGATGAAAAACACTTCTAGATTTGATATATATGCACATATATACGTGAGCACACATATATATGCATATGTATGTATACATATCTATGCACTCACGAGTATATATGCATATATGTTTTTATTTTATATACATTTATACGTAACCATTAATAAAACAAACAATTCTTCTCTACATTCCACACACACACATTTCTAATCCCATTTTTGTCAAGAGAAGCAAAAATGCACAATCCATCACAGAAATAACATTTTCAAAAAGTTTTGACAGATATATTAAATATTTTGAATCACATTTAAGACACAAATATTTCTGATCTAAGTGGTACCACTAGGGCAGGGTTTCTTTGAACGAACCTGTTCTTAGGTTGGTTGATATGTTCCTTTTCACTCATCTGGCGGCTTTCAGAACAAGACGTAAAACTCATCAAGAATTATGCAAAGAAATTTATAAAAACGTTAGTAGAATTGAAATATATTCTGCAAATTCCTCATTTTGTTAAGTATTTTAGGGAAAATATTCATTATATTTGTATTTAAGTTAGATTACATTTTAAATGTTTTTAGTCTTTAGCTTTTACTCACACATAAAAGTATTAAATCCAAGCATCAGCTAGTTAAAACATTTTTCTTGTATTCATTTTTCAAACCTATTGATCATATTTTTATATTATAATTAAAGCTGAAATTTTATTTTAATCATTTTGAAGTATGGTTGCCTAGTCTATGAAATAGAATCAATAATTTTTTAACAAGGGCAATAAAATTAGTTTCTCACGTAAAACATTTTAAATCACCATTAGTTTTAAATTCTTGATATATAATTTACAGCTAGTTTTAAATTCTTAACTATTTCTTTTATTATACTTCTACATATTTCTCTCTACAACACATGGATGAATTTACTATTTAAAAAACTGCTCACAAAAATAGTGTCAGTGAACCACATATCTATTTTTGCTAAGCTTATCTTTTAGTGCTTTGATAATGAAATAGTAATCATAAAATAGATTAAACTTTTTGATCTTAACAAATGAAATGCATTTTGTCGTATTTAAGGTAGTGTATTGTTGAATATTAATAAATAATGCCTTTTGTATAAATGAATACTGATTCAGAAATTTACTTATACCACATAGTTCATACATTATGACATTGCTATAATAAATAAATTCGCATCATAAAATGCTATATAATAAGTTCACTTATGCATTATATTAAATCCTTGAAGTGTTTTTATTTCCTGAATTTTCGCAAACTTTTTAAATGATTAAAATATGTAAAATTTTTATTATATGAGTTGCTCTATCTCTCCTTTCCTTTCCCTTTTTGAACAAAATTTACTATAATTTACTTGATTAGAATATTTATTCTAAAATGGGGAAGCAACTCATCCCAATAAGCCTTGTTTTTAAAACATCAAAGTAATTAACAAATATTTTAATGCACCATTAATTTCAGCTCAATTTTCTTAATATTTTCTGCACAGTTTATTATAATTTTCTTTTACATAAATAATGTAGCAACATTCTTATTCAAATGTTTTCAGACTTTAATATTGAAAAAATAACGTAAAAGTAACTTTTAAGAAAAACAAATTTAACGGTAAAGCATTATATTGAGTAACAATAAAAGAGAAAATAACATTGAAAATTATTTTTTGAATTTCTGGAATTACCATAAAGTTAATACAAGACAGTATAATTTTGCATTTTATATATTGGTTAAAAATAAGTAAAATACCTTCTTTAGCTTTAGATGTTTTCTCTTAAATTATAATTAATGCATCTTACAGCATTATTTATAAGTAAAATATTAAATAGATCAAAAAGTTATTATAAATCTTTTGAGGCAATTTGCTTACAATAAAGTTTATATCAATTATATATTTCTCTTGGAAAAATATCTTGTACTAATACAAATCAAAAACGTTTATTAACTATTTTTTATCATACGATACGAATAATTACAAACTAGTATTGTTATTAATGTATATTGAAAAAAGATACTATAAAAAGATTAAAAAACATCTTTTAAATAAAAAAAGATAAAGAAGGGCTTAAAAATAAAATTCCTTTATTGAATAAATATTTAATTTAAATTATTGTTTTTGCAATTAAAATTAGTTTAATGAATGATTTAAAATAAAAGTGGATAATTTTCTGTTATGATTAATGTACGATTAAAAAGAACTCCTGAACTTTAAATTTTCAGAGCTATAAAATTTGAATTACATTTACTGATATCTGTTTTGTGTTTCAAACATCGTTCCCACAAGGAATTCGGAGTTTAAATGAAAGTGTTTAAAATAATTAACTTATGTATTAAACGCTAATTAAACTTAAAATATTTTACAAAAACAATTTGGCCATTTTATTTCATGTGATTTGGCCATTTTAATTATGTTAATTAAAAATGAGCGAATAACAAAATATAAGAAAGCAGTTGCTTAACTGATAAAACTGTAAATTTTGGTACAACTTATTTATAACTTTTCTCATTTTTAAAGTTTAAGTACACAGCAGATTAACATATTTAAGAAAAATTTAAATGTTTTTGGAAAGAAATTGTTTATAGGACTTTACTTTTAATTACTTAAGCATATTTAAAGAATTTTTCACTCCATTTTGGATTGTCATTTCAAAACTAGGGATTATAATATATATAAAAAACATGTACATTTTACTTTCATTAGTTTTTTAAACCCATTACATTCGTTATGTTTTTATATAGCAAATGCAAATACAATTCAAGGATACTTTTACAATAGTTGTAAAGCAAATTTCTCATTATTTGTTCTAATAGAGTATTAAACATTGATAAGAAAAAAAAAAAACTTTTGAAAATGTTTTCTTTTACGAAACTAAAATAATTTTGCTTTAAAAATTTTAATAAAAGGGTCTATTTTGATTAAAAATTTGTACTGATGCATGATTTTTAGTTTATTTCAAACTTTATTTTGCAGTAATTTTTATTAATGAAATATTTCCTTCTATTATTTCTTAATATTAGAGGATTCTACAAAAACCTGGTTTTCGTCTTCTATCTATGAAGTAAAGTATTCCAATCTAACTGAAGAGAAATTATGAGGATTTATATCATGAAATTTGTTTTAGCTTCATTAAATGCCGCCAGAAGAGCGATAATCGAAATCTACATAAAGTTTACATAAGCAATTACAAATGTTGAAAGGAGTTTCACAAAGTGATTTGGTCAAAAGTACTGGGTAATTACAACAACAATGGAGGTTCAAAAAGGTTTTTTAGTCACAGGTATCACTTATGTCCTTTATGACCAACAAAAGTATCCTAGATGGTAGAAACATCACAAGTAACGTATTTAAGATAGGATTTTCCGAGAGAAAGAGCACATTGTTAAGAAAAAAGGTGTCATCGCGAAAATTATATATCATTGGGAAATGTCCGTCTATGATGATCTCTTATTTCATCGGGAAAGTCACCATTTTTCATAGATCTTGACATTCATTCTGACAGCTGTAAAAAATTAAAACATTTATTTTTAAAAAAAATTGAATAAAAATATACACATAATCTTCATAGCTTACTAAACACATTATTGCCCTGCTGCAAAAAATATAGCAATTGAATGCAATTTTTAACTGCAAATCATTGATTAAACAGATATTATTACAGTCATGATTATTGTTACTTTTTTAAATTGTGCTTATTTTAACTGAAGCAAATGTAGCAATTTTTCTACGTAATGAACTTTTTAATCTAATGAATAATTGCAGCATCGTGTTGTAAGAATAATGTTTTTCATTCCATTTGGCTTTATTTAAATTAAGTAAAATTAATATTTTTCACTCCACAAATGGCATAATGTTAAAGACCTTGTAATTTTTATTTTGAATGTAGATAGCATTATCATCAAGTTCATTTTCAATTTAACATCGATTTATCAAGTATATTGTTTAGGCACTTAGATATTTTACTAGAGTTTAGATTTTCTCATATGTAACTATTTTTTTACAGATACAAAATTATAGCTACCACACTTGAGTAGCTATAATTTTGTATTAATGCGAAATACTTGTTAGTAAATTCAAACATTAATTTTATCTTATTTTGAATTTTATTCTTGATATCGCTTCATATTTTTTCCCAACATTTTTTGGCATTTATTTTTTCAAATAATAAAATATGGAAACCTAAATAATGAATACAATTAAATACAAAAGGGCTAAAAAATAAGGAAATTTCTCTGGATATTGCTGTGTTAGTACATGAATAAAATTAGATATATATGGAGTGTTCTGTAAAACTTTGAAACATTTGAATTGTTTGAATTGAAAACTTTGAGCATTGTTCTGTGAAATTTGAAACCAATGTCTAAAATGGATATATCTATTTTAAGAAACGTTTCAAATTGAATACACTTAACTAGAAGAAAATTTTAGAACAAGTTGTATACACTTTTATAAGAACAATAAAATCAGTTCTTTATATATTCTCATATCTTTACTGAATTAATTTTTAAAATATTATATCATGTTTCGTTCAATAACATGCCGTTCCTCATAAAATAAAAATAATTACAGTAAAAAGGCTTTAACAAGAGTTAAAGCAGAATTCCACCGATTTAAATACTATGAACAAGGTATTATTAGAAATATTTCATAATCAACTGTCCACATGGGATATCGTAATCTGACAAATGAAAACCTTACTAACAAGAATAAGATAACCAATATTTTCACATTTTGTTTGACCTTAAAGCTATATCAGGGAACAAATTATTAATTTGAATTTGTCTAAAAACTGTACTCAATATTATATACATTTCATGATTTGAATATAATTTATAATAATGTATCACAATTTTTCTAAATCTATATTGTTAGACTTCAACTTAGTTCTTCTGTGAATTTCTGCATTTACTTCCATTTCATTCAAATAAATAAATTTCACAATAATGGGAAAAAACAATAATCCATTAAAAACTCACCAAAATAGGAATATTAATATTTGTTAGCAGACAATATGGAATAATTTGAGAAAATTATATTGGAATATAATTAAGGAAAAATGCTTTGAAAAATTTCCATATAACTTATTCAAAGATGAATAAAAGTTTAAGTGAACGGAAAATATTGCTTTTTATCAAGTCAATAATATCTTCAAAGACAACTTCATTTGTAGTTTTTTTTTTGAGGAATCCAAACATTTTTAGTGAATATTTCAATATAAAACTCGGGAATGTATTAAGTGCTAAATTACATACTATTATTGTTATGGATGAAACACATACCTTTAAAGTCTTATAAAAACTAAATAAAATATAAAATATTACTCAATTATAAGTAATTATGAATAAAAAATACATCCACGATTAATAAATAAGTGTATAAGCAGATTTTATCTTATTCTTTAAATAAATTCAGCACTTCTTTAAAATAATCTTTTTAAGAATTTAATAGATAATTTTAAATAAGTAAATAAAATTATTTCTTTAAAGGAATAATTGTATTTATTAAAAGATATTTAAATAAATATTTTTATTTAATAAAAATTTATAGAAACAGCAATGTTCAATGATTCAGGTTAAGGAAAAAATAAATGACTGCTAAATTTGTAATTTTTGCCAAACTTAATTAAAATTTCCAGTTAATAAATGTAAGTGGTTAGAGTATATGTGTGTGAATAAGTATAAAATTAATATATGCGTTTCATATAGAAATTTACAAAATAAGAAAATTTCTGAATAATGTTAGAAATTAAATTATTCTTACTATACGAAAGCAAGTATTAACAATTAAACGAAAGCAATAATAACATGTATATACTATTTAATATTTGAAATTAAGCAAAAATATTGTTACCTCTACTAAAAAATATTTCAAAGTTTTAATTAAATTTAGTTTTTCTAGAATCTAGTATAATTATTGTAAAAACATATATTTTAGAATAAATTAATAAGAAATTAAAATATAAATGAGAACGCGAAGAGGTATCCTACCATCAATAGAAACATTAAATAAACAGTAATGTGGTAATATATGGTGTTTTGTATACAGGAAAAATTACAATCAAACACATTAAGGACACTTTAAAAGTATTTCACGTAATAAAATGGTGTAGAATGTATCGATCATCCATTTCAGAATCTTGCAAATACTATAATTTTTCCATGTCAAGCTTCACACTTGAGTATTATTCTGTTAAAATAGCTATTGTTAATTTCATTTCACTTCTTACACAGGGAAAGCTTACGATGGACAAATTACTCATTTATAATAAGCTAGTGCTTGAAAATGTGTAAATAGACATTCTGCTTAGAGATCTACTTTTCAATATCGTGTAAAAGTTCCTTTGTTATGAGAAAATCTGATAACCATAAGTTGTAGTATATGCTCTAGCATGAAAAATTTAGTAAATAAATGCCACAAATTAGAAAAATTGGCTGCCTTAAAAAATAAGAAAAGTTTCATGTTGGTTCACAATGAATGACATTAAATTATAAAGTAAAATGCCAGAAGCAATATTTGTACCATGCCAGAGGATTTTTAATGTTTGCTGAGGCATAAATATCATTTGCTAATTGATTCCTATTACGTTGTCAGAAATGGAATTGCTAAAGGAGAAACCTTCTTTAATGATGGATAATTAATTGTTAGTTGCACCAGAGTATGAATCTACTATTGCTCTCATAATTCAATAGGAGGATGAGTAGAACTATTGAAACCACATTTTATATGGATGTTTATTTGATTTCCTGGCTAAATTGCTTATGATAAGTTATCTTAGTAGAATATATTTGACTACTAATTATGAGATATTAACAATATTATTTTTAAAAAAACATCGAGAATTATCTGAGCATTATTAGCTATAGAAATTCGCAATGACTTGTCAAGTTCTTTTGAATATGAATAGTGGCTTGTCAAGTATATCAGATGAAAAACAGATGTTCTCAATTTGAATGCTCTTTAGTATTAAATGCTATATAGCTAATACGCTAAAAAATCTTAAGCCGTGTGAGGATAATGAAAAATAGAACATCACAGATTTTTCTTATTTTCTTTCAAAATAACAATTTGAAAATATTTTTAAGTTAATATAATTTTAGTATTTTTGAATAACAGTTACAATTTTTATTGCTTACCTCAAATTTTATTAATATTAATATTTAATTATTATTTGGAAAAACTTTTATTAAAAAATAAAATAAAACTGAGAAAATCAAAAATCTCGTTTCATTTATGAACTATTACGTTTTTTGATGCTAGACTCAGAATTAAATTTATTCTAAAAAATATAAAAATACATAGAAGCACACAATTATATACTTAAAAGGCTAATTAATAAAATTTTATATTTTTTCAATGTTTCTTTGTCTAAATTTTATAATTTTCAATTACTTTTTTGTAATTAAGTAATTGTAAAGTAATTATTTTTATTTTCGTGTACCAAATGCACATTTTGAAACTTTGCTTTTAAATGTTTCAAAAGACAAGATAGCTTGAGAAATCTTAGTGAAAAAACTGATTTTTAACTTAAATAATAATGGAAAAATTATAAAAAGTAACATTAATAAAATTTGTTTCCAGCACCGTATTTCATTTCTTTGATCAATAAGCAAATGCTAAAATTGAATTAATTAACTTGTCACGTCATGGAATTTAAAAGCTCATTTTTATAATTTTTTTTGTTATGTATTTTTTGCTTTTCGTTGAATTAAACAATAATTAATAACAAAGTTAATAATGTAAGGGAAATAATTAATAATGATGAAAATTGCTGAATGAAAGTTTCTCATTATATTTTTCTAATTTTGCACTTTCATTATTATAGTTAAAATCTAAAATTATTTTCTGTTCATAAATTCTGTTGCAAAATACATGTAAAGAAACATCCTCAAATTACACCCATTTTATTTAATTTAAAAAATTAGGGGTATTTCTTTAAATTCCATTTACTTACTTTTGCGAAAGTAAAGGTTTGTAGTTTGCCACAATTAGTACTTTGGCAAGAGCTGCTTAATTCATGAAATGAGTGAAAATTTATAAACTAATTTTTACGTGTTCAAACAGTTTATCTATTTCTAGAGGAGTGCACAGAATCTACTTTTATGTTTAAACTTGATACAAATAAAGGGAAAAATATTGAATGTTTTTGTCCATACAAAATTAGAGAAATATTATTCAAGATAAATTAAAATTAAAATGGATATGAACTCCTTCTCTGAACATTTGATATTTCAACGAACACATTTTGGTAAAATTAAAGAATGAAATATAAAGAAAGTAAAATTTATATAGCACGAATCTTTAGCTATGATTCTTAACATATATAGGAAATAATTAAAGAATGAAACGTAAGGAATATGAATTCTTATCTTTGAATATGTGGTTTTGCAGACTAAAGCTTTTTGAAGAGGCGATGAAAAAAGAACTTACAATTAAAAGAATAGAAGCAAATTGTTTTTAAGTAGAAACTAAAGTTCGTGAAGAAAATTAAATATATAAGATTCAAATTTTCGTTTGCTTTAACAAACCGGGTTTAAAAACTTTAAAGTGACAGATAGAAATAAGCAAAATTTATTGAGAAAAGAAAATAATTAATAATTCAGAGATCCTAAATATACGCATAGTGTACATTTATGCATGAACATCAAATTCAATCATGTACTTGAATACACACACACCACAAAAGAAAGAGCTTGATAAAAAGGGGAAGGAAATAATAAGATTTGATTTCCCACCTTTGAATTTTGCGGCGTTGTAAGTGATAAATGTTTGAACAGATTGATAAGAGTGCGTACGATATAAATGAAAGCAGAAAGGAGATACAAACGTGATTATAAGATGAAGAGAAGAAAATCAATGATTAACCTGTTTTAAATTTTAAAATGAGTACTTATTTGTTTTGAAGTAAAGAAAGTTTGACACAATTACGTATGTCCATAAGATTTTCAATCTAAACGTAGTTACAAAATCTCGCAATTGCATAGTTATCCCTAGATTTTGTAATTCATACGGAAATCTATGGTTAATTTTTATGCTAGTTATCAAGAATTACTGCCAATGAGTGAGTTGTCTTTTGAAAGATAAATATATGGAAATATGCTAACAGGATATATTAGTTAGAAATAAATAATTCCTAATAGGAAAGTTTCGTTACATTTAAATTCAAAATATTTTTCATTTTGACTGTAAGGATTCCTTAAAAGCATCTGAAGCATCCAATCAATACCTGAGAGATGTGTTAAATAGTATCTTTAAAAAGAAAATATATCGAAAACTTTGTATTTAATATTTAGCGAAAAGTCAAACATTTCTGGCCAACTTTCCTAAATGAGTTGGAATTATATACAAAAATGCTTAAACATTTTTCACAGAGAGAAACGATGTTATTTTCTGAAAAAATTCTTTAAATGGCACCAGCAAATAATAAAAACTATATCCTTTATTAGTTTTAAAATTTTACATTACAAACGGATAGTATTTTCTACTGGAGTTCTGATTTAATATTTGGTACTAACGTAGCATTAAAAACAACTTAATTGAATAAACTTAAAAAAGAAAAAAATTATTAAAAATTAAGTGAAAAATTAAAATGAAGAATTATCTTAAACACTTATTCAAGATAAATTTAGTTTAAGTAATTATAGGCGTTAACTGTCTTTTTATTTGTTGTTGAAGTAGCAAATTATGTGTTTCTTATATCAGCTGAATAATATTTGTAGTTTAGATAGGTAAAATGAAGATATATCAGTCTTGGTTAGTTCTTCAAATGATTACGTTACCTTCTAGTATAGTCACTACCCAAAAAACATATTTAGATGGCAGTACTTATAATGCGGCCATTATCAGTGATTGATGGCGCACTTCTTAGACATAAACAAGAGATCGGTTTTCATTAGATAAGGTACATTCTCTTATCATTTCACTCTTGAAGCATATTTTCTCCGACATATTTTGAGAATTAAGAATATCATGCAAAATTAAGTAAAGTACGAATCAATTTTTCATCCTTGTATATGTAAAAGATCAAAAATTACTACTGGATTGCTAAATAACATAACTAGATAATAAGAAATTAATTTAATCAATAAACAATATCCCTGAATTTCTTCAAAGCGTTCTTTGAAAGTAAAAAATTGCAGACTTCTGTTAAATAATATAGGAATATAATTCTGTTTTTCACATCCCCTGGACAGTAAAATTATTTGTTGTATTTCTTTGTCTTCCATAAATCTAATAAAATAAGGTAATTTATTTCATTTAGCTACTTACATATCTGTGACTATCAGCATTATTTTACTACTTTTTAGTGATATTTATAACATGAAGAAGCAAAATATTTGAAACGATTATAATTTTCTAAATTTATGAAAATCATTTCATTTAAAATAATCTTCATTTTTCTTCAATGTAACATATACTCCTGTATAAAAGATAAATGTATACTGAAATGTTCTTACAAAATTTAATTTTAGGGTTAAATTTTGTCCCAATCTTAACTAAAGATCTTTTAGCTTAAACTATGCATTCAGTACAATTTATTGTTTCGATAATAAGAGAAATCATCTTACATCTTTCAAGATTTTTTTCTTAGTTATACTTTTTTTTCTTATTACAGTAAAAAAAGCATGTGGTAAATTTCAGTTAAATTTTTAAAAATACATCCTTTTCGTTTTTTAAAAAAATGCGCTTAGAGTTTAACATTTATAAATATCAACAAGAATAGTAGGAGACAAACCTAATCGTTTTGTTTTGATTTGACTAAATTAGGAATGAAATTCCTGAAATATCCCTTCATTTCATAATTACACTTCAATGAAGGTAATTTCTGTTTTTAATCCGGATTGCAGTTTTTTTAGCTAATTTGTTTTTTTTTATAAATGTTTTCAAACTAAATTGAGGCTCTAAGCTATTATCTCCAAGCTAAGATTTAAAGATATTCAATATTTTTGAATTATACTGAGTGTGCTGTAGCTGTAATTATCTCAAAAAATCAAAATAAATAAGTTTTTTAATGCATCTTGCATCGGTTTTAATTAATTTTTATACTTATAAAAATCTTGCATATATTTTTTATTATTAATTTTTTTTAAAAAAGTCACATTTTTTATAAATACCTTATACTCGACGTATGTCAGAGGACCTGGAGCTTTATTATGCATTCGTAGTCGGCAGAAACCAGGAAAACTGCAATAAATAAGCATTTTCTAATAATAGATTCTTGAAAAAGCGTAACTTATTACAACATAAATAAAATAGCACTACATGTAACAGGAAAACAAACATCAAATAATTATTAATAGTATTTATATTAAATGAATCGAGAACGAATACAGAGGATAAAAAAAGGCTGTAGATCTAAAAGTATGCATTTAGAATTCAATTAAAATATTTTGAAGTTATTATATTTTAAATAAGCAAATAGATTATATAGAATTATGGAAGTCATTGTTATATTTTATACTATATTTCTAGAATATTGTGTACACTATAGATGCAAATATTAGACTTAATAACGGAGCAAGTATTATTGACTCCTATATTCTGGTTCATTAAGATGAAAAAAATAATGTAATTTATGAAGAGAAATGGGTTAAGCGTTATTATGTGTACTTAAGTGAATACAAGGAAGAAAAATTTTAAAATGATTATCTGTTAGCTAAAAAGTAATATTTAAAGATTGTTCCTCTTTTCTTTGCAACAGATTTTCAATATTTTGGAAATAAAATATTATATCATAAATACATTTTTAATTTTTGTGAATAACATGATTTGTTTATAACATCCTTTAATTCTAATAAAATATTAAGCATTAATTTTCTGATTTGAGTTTTCAATCTAATACATATCTTTTTAATTTTCTATATTTCACATAGGATTTCTACAGAGTGATAAAATTATAATCCCAGACTAATTAGATAATACAATTTATAATCGATCATTAGTTGATAATTTGTGATATTTCCTATCCTAATCACATCATGTTTTCTTTATTTTATGTGAGACTAGTGGATTTTTATTGGAATTTCTAGTTTGCTCACATGACATAGGACCGTTGTCGAATTTATAATATTATTTAAAACTTTTTTCAAATTCCAACCAAAACCATTTTTAAATATAGCATTGTAAAAATAGTGTCTTTCTTTCTGAAATCATTCACACATGATGAAAACCAAATAATTATTTGAAAATTTTTGCAAACGTCAAAACTGATAAAATGCACTTTCCTGATATCATATTATTTTTTCTTAACTTCCTATCTTGACATTTCCCTTTTCAAATTAAAAAAAATAATAAGCTTTAATCACTATTCATTAGTTATTGCATGGAATTATGTTGAAAAATGCTTCTAAATATGAAATGAGAGTCTGAATTTAATAACTATTGCTGTAAAAATGCTAATCAGCAAAATGATTTTGATGCATAAACAAAATTAATGATTTTTCATACATAAAGAACAAACGTATAAAGGAATTAAATAAATTTCAAAAGAAGTAATTTTTGTCCCCTTATAAGCATATATAAATACATATTTTAATTATTTAAGCAGATGTTCACGTAAATTCAGATTGAACTAAGGTTTACAATTTCGTATTGGAATGGGTATTATTAATTTCTCAACGAGTTACATCGTTGAGAGGAAATTAATAAATCCGATATTATTGTGTTATTATGTTACACCAAAACAATACGCAAAAGTAATTAAAATTAGTCTTTGAACTCAATTTATCGGAAATCTAACAACTGATTATTATTTTTTAAAAATATTGAAAATTGTGATTATAATGAATATTGTAACTGGAAAATAGGAATAAAACTAAAAGAATTTTTTTTAAAATGAATTTTGAATTATTCAATTGTTTTTTTTAAATACTTCAAATTCGTTCAAAATACGACTACTTATTTTTAGATTTAAATTTATTACTTCATGAAAGTCAATGGATAAAATTTTTAAAGTTGAAAATTAATTGAGTTTAAGATTTTGCTCGAGAAAAAAATTATTTTATATTTGCAATAAATCATCCATAATTTCTTAAAAAGTGTGATTTTTCTACACTCCAGTTTGTTGCTTTTTAATTATAAAACTGAAATTAGGTATATGAACTTTTTTTCATTCTTACAAAATGGGAATGTTAGATTTTATATGTAATATTTCCATTTTATTTTATCTATATATATTTCAAAATTTGTTCTTCTTTTCATTGAAAATGGAATATTCTTAATAATTCTACAAAGTCTTCAGTAATCATAGATCAAAATCCAGAGTTATATCTCTTGAAAGATTCTAGATAAAAACGAAAATACTATATACTTTCAATAAAATGCCAATTAATTATCTGGGTAAAAAATATTTTGATAATTCAATAATTTCATAAATCTTCAACATATTTTCATACACATCCAATTAAATAAACCATTGATATTCAACTTCATTTTGTTTAGATTTCTAATTATCTCGAGTCTTAAATGTATATTGAGAATAAATTGAGGTAAAGATAGAAACCTTGTTGATTCTAGACCGAGTGAGTAAATTTCAGTCGTAATAATGACATTAAAATATTTTTGAAATTTTAACAATTAAGTTTCATTACAAATTTCTTTTTTCGCATTATTTGTTGAAAACGTGCTCATATGAAAAATTGCTTAGTTATTTCCTAAATCATAGTCTCATAATATATTTCCTTCCCTTAAAAAAAATATAAATTTGTTGAACAAAACAATAAATTTTAAAATTAATGTCAGGATTTAGTTTTTGAGAAATTTAATAATTGTGTAATAGATTTAAGTATTTATTCTTAACTAAAGGGAGCTTGAAATATAATAGTGAGCTTTTTCTTAGATATAAAATGAGTGGGGCTAGATGACACCTAGTTTCTATAAACCTATGTATGCATATAATTAGCAATAACTAGTTAAACGAGGAACCACATGCGCACTGTATGATTGAATGTGATGTAAAATTTGGCCCCGGAAAGTAATTGAAATTATATTTCACAGATGTTTTCTATCTTCCAATGCCGTTAGTAGTAAACAAACGTCTTTAAGAAATATGCCATTATTGAGCATAGGAATTATTCTTCCTTTATATATATTGAGAGATGCATTATTCTAATGGAAAAAAGTCCTTCAAGTGCAGAATTTATGTATTTAAAATTAATTTTAAGCTGTTAAACAATATAAAAATGTGTACAGCTAAACTTTTATAAACACAGAAATCCGAAACAGTTTATAAACTTTTCTAATATTCGGTTAATTAGAAAGTAAAAGATCACTTTCGTGATTTACGGTACTTTATATATATTATGTGCCCAAATGACTCAAAAAAGTTTTTAACTTTATTAATGATATTTCTTTGTATTTCATTTAGTTATTTTTATTTGGGATGTATTAACAATTCGTATTAAACTTTTATAAAAAGTTAAGGTAACTATTTTTCATATTTGTTTAATTTCAAGTACACTTCGATTAAAAATATGTATTTGAGATAAACCAGCACGATGGTTTGTAAGTTATTCTCTATAAATTTGTTGCTCACTCTTTATCGAGTGAAATTTCTCATGCAATTGTGTGGATTACTGGTACATTAATACACATTTTTATTATGTGAGTTTAAAATTACGCAAAGGAAATTTTATATCTTTCTGAAATAAATGTAAGTATTTTAGGGATTTATAAATTAATAAACTTTTTTCAGGAAACATTTTTTGTACAGCAAATTATAATGTTAATTAACTGAATCAAACTATAAACTATATTATAACAATGTGGCAGTGATCAGGACAATCATTTTGCAGTTTATTCTGAAATTTTAATGTATATACAAGGTTATCAAATATTCTCATACGAATTCCATAAAAATCAGTGAATTTTTATTTTTCATGATGTTTTTGAATCAAGCAAGTATTACACAACGATTATATTGGAGAAAAAGGTATCCATTATTTTTATATGAACTTCAAGGCTTTATTTACATGTTTTTAATTAGCTTTGTTCAAATGATTTCAAATAGTTTTGGGGCTAATCTTTAACTTCAGGTAAGTTGACATGTTGATCAACTTCGGACATTTTTGTGATTTTATCGATATTTTTTGTCGATGGGCCTACTTGTGTAAAGTGCAACTTTAAAATCAATTATACCTGAACGGAATCAATGAAATCAAAATTACATTTCATTGACTTTTAAAGTATCGAGACCATAAACAATACCATTCCCGATTTTTAACGTCTGACATGCATTTTCACCTTTATCAAAGAAAATTTGTGAATCTACTACATTTTCTCTTTGTTGACTTCCATTTTTAACATCCTGTATCTTACAACTGAATGGATCACATAAAAAAAAAATTAGAATATTTTTTTAGTGTGAAATGGGATCTTTCCAAGATTATAAACCTGAAATTGTATGATCGATACTTAACGAGGTATCGAACACTGCAGTCATTGACAAAAAAAAGTAATGGATTTCTTTTTCCCCAAACTAATATATATTAAGATTTTTAATTTAAAGATATTGTGCTATCATTCTAAAAGGAAAAACCTTTTCATGGAGAATATTTTGTCAAATTAAACATTTTATCATATGTCAAATAGAAGTTATTCACAAATATGTCTTATTCAAACATATTTGTGAATAACTATGCAAAAAGGTAGAATTGTGTACTTGTTTTGTAAGTTGTCGATAGGAAATGATGTTGTACCCACCTTCCATAAACATCCTTAAGCTCCTGATCTTGGATGAAGTGGCCGAGATTGGCGACGAAAAGCGTCGAACATTGCGGCGGCTGCGGCTGGGTTGGAGGTGGCGTCGAATTTGGCGCTGCGGTCGTGGCATGGTTGGCGACGAAATGTGGAGGCGGCGGTGGCAGCTGTGACGGGTGATGCATGGCAGCGTGCGGAATAGGATGAGGTACGGTGAGGGGCGGCTAAGGGACACACACACAGCCAAACATCAGCCACATATGCATTAACATTCATACTTTGGTTATGAAAATTATGAAACTAACTAATAATGTGTTGGAGCAAAAAGCAGGAACTATAAATTATACATACTATAGGACTAGGCTCTAAATACCCGAAAAGTCATGTCAGAATTTGTTCATTGCAAAAATATTGATTGGTGCATTATTTATGAAAATTTAGTTTTATAACTTTATTATAAAAGTAACTCAAATTTATTTTAACTACTGTGTCTGCGATTAGAAATTTTAAAATTTCAAAATCTATGTATGCTTATTGTTATGAGCTGCTATTTAAAACAGTTATAGGGTAAAGATTAGTAAGTATTACAGTAATTATAAAAGAAAAAATAAATAATACAGTAATGCCAAAAAACTAAGCCAACATTCCAATCAAAAATTGATAAATGATGAGTCTAGGCTGTTTTTCATGAAATTTGGAGTTTTTTTCTTAGTACCCTTAAATTATTTTCATTACGGATAAATAACTAAATCAATAACTTTAAATACAAATTAATCTTAAGTAAAGAAAAAAATATGTAACTCCATTAATGCAATTCAATAACACTATTTCATAATGAAATAATTTTCATACTTGATTTTTGAATTCTGTTTAAACATTGACGAAGAATACTTTCTATTTTACTAAAATATTTCAAACTGTTGCTGTAAGTACTAATTTAGTTTAAACATATTACTTAAGAACGTTTTTTATATATTTAAAATAAATATTGTTTTGTTCATCGAATGAACTTATAATCTTGAATTCATCATAATTTCATTTATTAAAAATAGCCATATAAATTTATGTATAGTGAAATCCCATTAGATCAAACTCCGATAAAAATAAAATGTCAATACAACGAATATAACTTTCAATATAGAATGCTTTCAATTATTTTCAAATTAATTTAGCTTACACGAAAAGTATAAGTGTAGTTACAAAACAAAATAAGGAGTTTTTTGAAAACTTATTTATTTTTTCGATATTTTTTGCTTTGAAAATTTCTTTTTCTAAACAACTTTCTTCTATTTCTATTTTGTAACATTTGATTAATATGAATGAGTCGTTTTTAATACTTATAGTGGCTTGTGAGTCCACAGAAGAACACAGGTGTTTTAAGACTAAAATAACAATTATCAACAAGAGAGGGAGAGAAAGAAACATTATTTGATTTATTTTACATGTTTTTTGGCATCATTGTTCAATATTTGAAGAGTTAATTAACGTTGTTTTTTGGTATCATTTTATACAATTTATTCAAAGATTCTCTTGTCACTAGAGTGTGTTGTCAAATTCAAGAAAATATTCAAATAAAAAAAGAAATTTTTTAAAATAAATTATTTTGATAATTATGATTTATCTTACTAAAATCTTATTAAAATTTTTAACATGCTCAGACATCAAGTTGTACATTTAAGCAAAAATTGAGGTACTTTCAAACCAAGAATATGAAATAAATTGCAATGTACATATTAACAACTGATATAAATTGTAAAATAAATAATTGTACATTCTTTCTCCTTTTTCATATTTACATCTTTATTTTTGACGTAAGTTGTAAAATCATTTTTTACGTTGTACTTCTAATTTATCATTTAACTTTTTCACTGTTAAATGTATCTTAAAAATTATTGATTCTATAACAAAAAAATGTTTTGACGTGATGATCAAATTCCGGCGATTCTATTTGTGTTTTTTCTAATAGGATTAGACTAAAGTTCGTATGCAAAGTTTTGCAACAAATAAAATTCAGAAAAAAGCATTGAAGAAATCAGAAGTTAAATTGGTTATTTATTACTTAATAAAGAGTAGAGTACTATACAGTTCAAGAAAGTATTATGGAAATAGGTGTGTGTAAGCTTCAATACATTGAATATATTTGAAAGCAAACTGTTTTATGTATTTTATATATAAGATATTTGTTTGTTGCATTTATTAAAAGAACAAGTGCTAAACTCAGTTGCAAAATAAAAATGACAACTCATTGTAGTAGTTATCAGCTGGAATAGCATGGAATATTAACTTTACAATAAAATATTTTTACTTCTACATTTGCAACTTTTAAATTATGCAAAAATAACCTCATGCATTAGATACTGGTTTTACTGATTTTTTTAACCTCATATTAGGAAATATACATGAATTGTTTCACGCTATGATAAAAGCCTTATTAAATGACATTTTATTTTCATTTTGAATTATATAACTACCCTCAATGAAATTTGTTTTCAGGATTTATTGAAGTATCAAAAATGTTGAACAGTATAGAATAAATAAATGATCCTTAGAAATGTTTGGAAAAAAAGGAAAACTTTTTGAATAGATGTTAAGTTTTTATTTTAAAAGAAGGACATACTGAAAAATTTATTTATATATACTTAGATTTACGATCGTAAAAATTAGTTAATCATTTAAAAAAATTATCTCATTATCAAAATTTTAAGAACAATATGAAGTTTTATGTTAAATTAACCATTAAATAAAATGTTTCTGTAATTAAATATTTCATCAGATTTCTATATTTAATCAATGAAATAACTTTTGATAAGTAGTTATTAACTACGTTTTTCTAGTTCCATTAAAAATTAAAATATATTATTAATATAAGACTTTTTCATAGGAAGAACATTAGCCATGTGTTTCCTTCGATGGAAAGTTTTTATCGTGATTCGAGCAATTATTAATACTGTAAAGTTTCTAAATGTTTTCTCATTGCATGTAAAATACTTTATGATTCAAATTAAGTTGAAAACAAATTTATAGTAACACAATCCAAACCGCAGCCACCGCATCAGATATTTCTTATTTAAAAACATTAAAAATTTGTAAATTTCATTCATTTAGTAGAGATTTGTCTCTTTTATAGTGAAAATAACTATCTTAGAAATATACTTACCACAAGTTGTGAGAAAGCAAACTTAATGATAATTAGAAATTTTTAAATCTAAATCTTTGCATTTTAAATATTGTTATATGGCTTTAATACAGTCAGCCGGAGCATTTATGTATATATGTACATATAAAACATTGATACACATAAAACTAATATAAAAAAATTTACATACATTTTACAGTTAGAAATCATAATGTACTATCTCTTATTCAAATTTAATATGAATTTTATGTAGAAGGATTCTGTAAACCTATTTTACAATATTAATTAATTAAATATGATAACCAAAGAAATGACGCATATGTTGTGGGATAAAAGATTTTCTTTCCAAAGAGTTAATACAGAACTTCGGGATAGTTTTCTAGTGAATTTTAAATTTTAACGAACGGAATAAAAGATGAAACAATAACAGAATTTTGATAAATTTACTGAAATTTCACTTATACAATAATCACCAAAATCAATGAAAATTTAAATAAATTACTAAATTCAAGAGTTCCCCGTTTATTTTTTAACGTACATGTAATAAGGGGTCAAAAAAGGTATTATATTAAAATAAATTTAAATATCATTGTTTAAATAAGTAATTATATATAACAGAATTGAGAACAAGAAAACTAAATAGAACTCTCATATACTTAGTTAAATGTATATTGTATATTTTTTCTTCAATTTCAACAAAACAAGAATTTGATACCAGCCAGAAAACTGTGAAACAAAAAGACAAAAAAAATGTCTAAATAAGAAACTGTCGAATTAGATTAATTTTAATTAATTAAATTAGACTACTATGTGGAAACTTAAATGAAAGCATGGCAACTCTTTATCATTGCTTTTAATATATGAGTAGATAGTATTATGGAAGTTCATTATATGGAAATAAAGTATCTTTTATTAAAAAACATATTTAATTGTCATATTGAATATGCATATTTTGTGTCTTATCATTATGATAAGTTTAAAAACATACTGGTTTAAAGAATGTAGTTTTTTCTATAAAAGATTCAAGCTTTATCTTTATTTTTTTTATTAATTCTTGTCTATATAAGTTGAGGTTTCAGTTTAAATTAAGTGATTTTTTTTAAGAAATTTTCAAAGTCAAATTTCCAGATTTAAGTTCCCTAAGCATTTTGACTTTTGGAAACATTCTATAGTAAATTAACAAAAGTAATCTTTATTTTTTTTGTTTAAAATCTTATTTTGATATTGGCTTACAAAGCTAAGACCTTGTTTTTTTTTAAAAGTCCACCTTTGAAACAATTGAATATACTTTCAGTAATAACAGATTATTCTTTTGAGAAAATATCTTTTTTATTTCTTAATTTTAACATTCTGAATTTGTGTATTATTAAATCATTTATTTTTTTTACAAATTATAAATTTTTTAATCAATTGTACTTACATAATTATTATTGAAATTTATATCACGAAATATTATATATAATTTAAAATGCCCCACTTTGTCGTGACAGCATTTGTTTAAATAGAAAGTGGCGACACTTATAAAATGCTATATTTTAAAAACATTTGTCCCAATAATATAAATTTTAAGTACCGTTCTTTATTATTTTTGCTAAAAGAAAGCTAAAGCATTGCTTACAAATATAAAAATAAAATGAGTAATAGAAATAAATAGATACTATACTGTCAAGAAATTACTTTTATTCGACTTATAATTTATTATTTTTAATAGAACTCTTTGAAATTAAAATAATTTGAAATAACAAGAATATTTTGAAAGTTTAAAAATCCAAAGGTTTTGGCACGTAATATATAATTTAAGTATAATAGGATTAAAAAAACCTGTTTCTCAAATTTATTCAATTAAATACACACATGAAAATTTTTGCTTCATTTTATGAGAATACATCTGCAAGTAAAGAATGAAATTTATTTTATTATAAATAATTTTGAAACAGCTATGATATTAGAGTTAGTTCTTGGTTAACAATCTTATTTCAGCTTATCAAACCGACTATCAAATTCATGATTGTGATAAAATAAGGTTTCCTAAATTTCAAGTTAATACTCATTATATATATTAAAATTTATTAAATATCAAGATTTTATTTTATTGGTAATTTTTTGAAGAATCTTAGAGCATAAAAGTAATGAATATAATTCTTGAATCATTTATTTATTTTAATCACAAGTATTATATTTATGAAAATACAATTTGGATAATAACGAGCAATTAAAATTTTCCTCATTATAATTATTGTCATTAATAATAAAAATATATTAACATTTTTTTGCTATAAAATATTCCTCAGTATTCTATATTAATAGATATTTATATTTTCAGAATTTTTGGCATTTCTAAAATATTAGACAAAAAGATTTGGGAATAAAAACATTTATCTAATATCTAATCATTACTTAGACACATAAAGTAGTAACACTATAGTTTTGTTTTACTAACAGAATATTAGTTTAAAATTATAATTTAAATATCTCGAACGAAACTGAATCAAATTATCTCAAGAATCTTATATTAACAGTATGCTATATCGTAAAATTTCTGGCTTTTTATTAAATATTATATATATATATATATAAAAGGATTAAAATTGATTAAAATTCTTATGATGTGAAATTATATGATGGGAATTTCAATATTTATTTTCGATAAAAAAAAAAAAAAAAAAAATATATATATATATATATATATTTGTAATTTATAGAAAATATTTCAAATAAGTAATAACAAAATAATATTATAGAGAATTTCATTATACAATCACAGCATTTAATTATAAAATTGAGGAGCACTGATATATTTAAAAATCACTACCTGAAAAATAAACATGTGACTAACTGCTTAATAGAAGGGCTTCGGATTACTGCGATTAACCTATCTTAGCTGGTTAATAAAATACTTTAAGTACAAAAATTTTAATTCATTCTCATTTTTTCCACGAATAAAACTTTTCATTACCATTAAAATCATTAAACTCTACTATAATACTATTAAAATTATGTTCTAAGAGTTAAAAATTGTTGAGAAATAATATAGAAGTAAAATTCTTTAATAATTTTAATTACATTTAACCTGTAATGGGTATAGGTATTAAAAATATATAAATGTAATACGTAAAAACTTACAAACGATGAATTACAACTTTTAAAAAGAATTAAAATTATTTATTACTTATCTTTAGAAAGTTGATTTACTCATTCTGTTTCGTGCTTAACTTTTAAAATGAAAATAAATGTAGATATTGGAATTTAAATTTTTGTCTGATCTCCTTCAAACGCTGGTGATCTTAAACTAGTGACTAATTAAATTTAGAAATTATATCACTAACTGACAATTTGATATATTTGTTGCAATCCTATTTTGCCATTTCCAACTTTCCTCATTGCGTTTTCAACTTCGATGCTGAAGATTTTCTGTTTGCTTTAAAATTATTGCTGCTGAAAATGTGTAGTTCCTTAAACTTAATAAACCAATGACCACATAAGTTTGTTTGTATCCCATATCAATAATCTTTTGAGTTACAGTATTTTTAAACTATCCAGGAATTAATACATATAGCTTGGAAAAATACAGAACAGGTAGTGGATAACAATTGAATAAAGGGAAGTATCTGAGGATAAAGCATGGACGTGAACTTACTGGCAACTGGGCATGAAGTGCAGGATGTACAAGAGCTGCAGAGTGCAAAGCTGTAGATACTGGGACTTCAGTATAGGAAAGAGGATGGTGAGGCCAACCGTCGGGAACAGCGGGCAAAAGAGTCCCCATCTCTTCTGAAAATAATTTAAGCAATTGTAATTGGAAGAGATTAGAAGCCATACGATATTATCAATTTCAAGCATAAATGTGTTCAACAAACAAAAATAAGAACTTTGGCTCCTACATGTTTACTTGTCTTGATCAGCTTAAAAAATGAACTGTTAATAATTTTAAAGGTTAAAATTTTTCTTGCGGAAATGGATATTTGAAGTATTTCATAATTCCAATCTGTTTATACACATACATGTTTTAAAAAAGTGAGTTTCATGTTTTCTTGCATTTAAATACTGTAAATCAAGACTACTGATAAGCAAATTTTTTGCATTATAAAATTATATGGGGAAAGCACACATATGCATATACATATCATAATGACATAGAAAAAAAGTAGTATTTATGTATACATAATTTTAGAGCTAAAGAAATATATAATAATGAACATTTTTCTTCATAATTAATAAAATTTAGTTGTTATTCTACTAATTCTGAAGTATTGGGCAACCACCTATTGGGAAACAACTTACCGTACAGCCGATATAGTTTTCTCGTTAAGCAAAATGCATATCGGTTTCTTCTGTATAAGAGGAAACTACTTAATTCTCTTAAACAAGAACATTGTGATTAACTGTTGCATGCTAGAAGAATTTAACAATATTGGTGTTGGAATGTGTGCGTAATATTTGAAAACATGCTAGTTTTCTTCCTCTGGTGATAAGAAAAGTGATAATTTTCTTGCATTGTACCTTTGCGTTTAAATTTGGATGATATATTTATTGTTTTTTGGAAATTATTTTTCTGGTGTATACTAATATGCCGTAAAGTATGCATTTGATAAATTTTAAAGTTTTTTGCATAATAAATTTATATCAAATGCTTATTTATAAAAGTAAATACTCTAAGACAAGTATTTTTAACATATTCATAATGTTCTAGATGTATTAGTTTAGTACTGAAAAAGTAGAATAATTTTAGAATAAACTACTAAAATACCCCGAAAATGTTTAAGAATCATTCTTGTAGTTTTTTGTATTTCTTCTATTATCTGTTCTGAAGATCTAATAAGTAACAATACACTCATAATCTTAAAAGTTTTATAATTTAATGTAACTTAATCATAATTTAAAAACTACACTTTAAAATATTCGATAAGGATTACAAATATTCCATAAATTAATTTAAAGTGATAAAAAATTCAGTCAAAAATATAGTCGTAGTTTTTGGAAATCCTGTGCTATATTTCTTTCTACATCAAGCGGGTTTCTAAGGAACGGATTCTTAGAGGTTTTATATAAAAGTGTAAAAGTATTCTCTTTTTAGAAAAAGAATTATTTTTTCCTATTGTGAGTATTGAAATATAATTTACACAAGAATCTTATCTCAAGAAAATCAGTTTAACGATTTATCTATATACATATAAGGAATACGTATTTCATATAATTTTTCCTTAAGTTCAGGTTAGTGTAAGTTCTTTCCTCCTTTTGAGATGATTTTGATGTAATGGTTCATGGACTAGTAATTAATATTAATTAGAAGATAAGTTGATTAATGGTGATAAATGTTTCACTGAAACTGAGAAACTATTATAAAAACACATGAGAGTCATTATGAGAAAAATAACTTTCCTATGTTTGATTAAATCAAAAATCTTTTACGAACTTTTGCTATCATTATGACTAGTTTAGTTTCCTCATATGAAATATTGCTATATTATTTCTATCATTAATTTTATGCTTCTTAAATCACTTATAATCAATCACTCTAACTCTTTAGATTTAATCTTGAAATAACTAACATCAGTACTAATGTTAATTAAGGGATCACAATAAAAATAACAATAGATATATAAATAAAGTAATCAATTTTATTTTTAAATCATTTTACAATGAATTTTAAAAAAGCATAATCAATTAAAGAAAATGAAAAGACAAAAATTTTCAGTGTTGAATCTTCAATTTGTAATATTGAAAGAAAATGCTGAATTTTTAATTTTTCTCAAACTTTAAATTTATTTTCTAAACTGAACTTTTTTCTTAAACTATAAATTTATATCTAAATAATGTTTATTAAAAGTTATTATCTTCATGATGGTCTTTATTTCATGGCATTTCGATTACTTTTATATTCATTTTTTTGAACTTTATTGAAATGTATAATGAAGGTCTTTTCTCTGGAACGGAGTGAGAAGAAAGACATCGGACAGAAACACATTTGTTGCTGATGGATGCAGCCAGCTCTCTCAGTTATAAATCCTGAGTTCTGTCGACGTAGTCTCGACCTCCATATTTCCTGCTACAATGTCTAAAGGTAGAGATCTCTAGCCTGAAGCTCCTTCTGATCGATGGTATCCAGCGAGGGCTAGGACACGCTCGATCTTTCACTTTGGCAGAGCATCCACCTCGCCTAAGTCCACAGTAGGTGGGCAAGATGAGCTTCGCTGTCTTAAACCCATTAGACCACCGGACTAGGTCTGAGCTGAGCAATACAACGCTGGGTTTTAATGGAAACGTCCGATTGCTCTCCTCTCAGATTATCTGAGTCACTCAAACTTGACTGCTAAATCATAGGACAGGTGGGAGAAAGTTGAAACTTCTGGCGAAGGGAGGCAGAAAGCTGATTTTAACGATAAATCAACTTAGAAGCGATTATTGAAACCCTGACCATCTCTCACCCCTCTTGAAGGAAATGCAGTCTTTAACAGCATTAAATTATTTTGAAAAGATTAAACTCCCTGATGTGAAGCATCAAGGAACGGTTTCAGTTTCTGGGGGTTCTACTGCATAAGAATATTAACTGAAGTTCATAAATGATAGATTTTTCTTGTCAAAATCTGAATATGAAATAAAGTTTATTTTGAAGTTTGTGCATTTTGTATGAAATTGGTTTTTCCTGCAATATCAAACAGAATGAAGCAGTAATTAATGATTACTTTGTATATTAAAACGGAATTTTAAAATAGCTTCATTAATTATTAACACTTACCAATTACATTATATTTTTATTATGTTAAAGATAATTATTTTCATTGTTTTTACTATAGAAAAAAGGAAAGAGAAAATTTTTTTCTTAAATTAAGCTGTAAGAATAATTAGTTAACTGGTGTGTAAGAGAAAAATATTTAAAACCACTATGAAAGTGAAATTGAATAATATTTTTTTTTATTTTCATTAATTTTATTTATTGTATATGAATATAGAAAAAGTTTTAAGATTATAAATATATTACGAGTATTAATACTAATTTAAAACTGTATTTATCTGGAAATTGCAACACATATTTTCAAATGCAAACATCATTATAAATTTTGTCAGATTATGAATGAGTTGCAGTCACTATGTAAAACAGCTGAAACTATTTTTGTATAAATACCTCTGGATTTTTTGCATAAATACTTCTGGAGTTTTTGTATGAATATCCCTAGTTTTAAAAAATACCTCTTTTTACGCAACAAAATCTGGAAAAACTAATATTAATTTCTTAAATTATACTGATTCAGTTTACAGACACATATAAATTACAGATTATATTGATTTTCAATTTAGCCACAATTCTTATTTTTAAATAGGCTTAAAAAGGTATGTAATTTAAAATATGAACACACTATATTTAATGGAATAAATATTGATTTCTTTTGCATAAGAATAATGAAAATGTTTTACTGTTTACATGCTGATTTTTAAAAAGCATTAATATTTTCTCACAACTTATTAAAAAATTCTTTAAAGCAATTTAAATACTAGTTATTGCCTTTAGAATTGCCAATCCATTTTAAATGAAAATTGGTAATTTAGAAATTTGATTTTGTTTATATTGAACTCATGATATAGATTTTATATTTCTTTGTTTACTAAACAAGATGCATATCATGAAATATATGGTTGGTGTCAGCACCTTTTCTGACATCCATTATATATTCTATCTAACCATACATAAAATGTAGTACCTTTGTACTACGATAGAGAGGAAGTGTACTAAATAAAATTAATAATATAATGAAATATATTGAAGAGTTGAAAATATATACTTCAGAAATTATATTTTAAAACCGTGTTAACTTAATATAGGATATAAGAAATCTTCAATAAGAGAAAGATTAAAAGTACTAAGAGTTAGAGTGCATCAAAAAATTAATATTATAGAATGATAATTTTATATAACAAAACAAAATTATAATAACTATACTTAAATGTGAAAAAATAAATTGTGGAATTTTTTCTTGTTTGAACAATTAAGAAATTCTATATAAATTTAAGAAATTTTAAAACTAATTGTATACTGCTAAGTTTTGGAAATAATATTCAAATAATTTAAAAGAATGTTGATTCTCTTATTTATTTTTATTTGTTTATTCGTGTATGATTGTTTATTTGTGCAAATCGACTCATTTATTACTTTAATTGTACTAGTGTTACACAATGAGTAACTGTTGAAGATCTTGAATAAATACAAGACGCATAAATGGATAATAGTGAGAAAATATCAAAAGACAAGATGTAGGCATTTATCTTTTATGTGACATAATATTGTCTGATATTATGAAAAATTTAGCCATCTTAAACATCTACTATATAAGGAAATCTTCTACTATATTAAGCTTTTAACACGTTTCATACATATATTTTCGAATAATGTTCTCTAAAATTCCTTTAAACAAAAGCGTTTTGTACTTTGTTATAAATATATCACTATCGAACTGTATCATTTAAAAGGATTAACTGTGCAATGATCCGTAATATTTCTCAGTAAGAAGTTCAATCAATCGCAAATAGTAATTTTTCCAGTGAGTTTGGCAGCCACCACTGATAATTCTGCAATTCAGACAGAAATTGCGACAGAAATAGATCATGACATTCGAAAATCTCGTCATTTTCTTAATAACATAATGAATGGTGCAGATCAATTAAAAGTGATAAAATTTCTTTTCTTCTTATTATTGTCACATGAGTGTTTTGTTATATTGTGCATGAAAATTGAAGCATGAGGCTTATTATTTCGTATATTTTAAAGTTAGATATTGCTGATTGTTGCGATGTTTTACACTTGGATGGTGTTTCCGTTTATAAATTTTACTGCTTGCAAGTTTTATTAATGAGGTGTTTTAGTTTGCGCAATTTACTTATTTGATTGTTGTAAGAATTATTTTGACTTTTATTTATAATTTGATTAAATTATTTTTAAAAATATTTTCTTTACAAATAATATATAATAAACATTAAAGGTTGTAAAACTTAAAAATATTGTTATTTATGAAAAGTTTTCTAGAATAAACACATATTTTTGTATTCTTAACAGCTTAAAAAGTTCTGAAGGATAGGGGAAGCAACTTAAAGAACAAACTCAGAGTGGAATTCTGCAAGTGAAAAAAGAAAAATACGCAGAAAACATCATACAATACTTTATTAATAATAGAAATATAAGGCAATGCTGGCATGCCAGCTTGTGTGCGTACTTTTTTAACACAATTTCTTAAAAATAAAATTATATAAAACAGGTAAAATTGAAATGAAAATCAGTGTTAAAAGTTCCTCTAAAATTTCATTGCTTATATAATTCCTAAGCTTCACAAATGGTTTTTGAGGATACAAAAAAATGTGTGTAACTTGGATGACCACGAGGCTATTATAATACTTTAAAGATTAGAAATAAGCATTTAATTTCAGGCTCTAATGCCAATGGACATGTTATACATTATGTAACTCAATGAAACTTATTATTTATTAAGGAAAATTGTAGACTGCCTTTAAATATAAGAATATACTTTCAAGACAGTTAATCAAAATTAAAAAGTTCATGGAGAGCATTAATAAATTTTACAGAAAGCTAAAATTAGTTTTCACTATACAAATGTTTTAAAAATGGTGGCTTTCTTTGAAAACTTGTTACTTTGAGCTTATTTACCTTTTATTCCTCAGTTGAGTAAAAATGAGGAAAACTAACTTCATGTACAAAACAGCATGACAACAGAGATTATCTCATTTCAGCCACTTAGACTAAATAGAGACCTGTTCATTTTGTATTATCTCTTTCCAAATGTGAAGCATCGATGGGAAAAACTTATATAAATCGTATAAGTTTCTCCAGTCGATACAGTATTAAAAATTGTCTTTTCCCTTTATTCTTTGATGTTTACAAGCAAAATACCAAATTTAAATTTGGATTTAGTAATTGTTCCACCTAATATTCTATGAAACTAAATAAATCTTTATTTTCGCAAATTATTATTATATTATTTTTGTATAATACTTATCATTTTTTTTATTTCTAATGGCGAGCACCCTTGAGCAAGTAAGTACATTAGCCCATTTACCGCAACAAGGCCAGAAACTGCTATTCATTTTATCGTTACCCGGCAGGCACCTGTGAACCAAGTCACCGAGGTACGAGTAGCATCGCCCACGCCACACCACCACAAACCCGGTTATAGGGCATGCCACATCCATCCATCATCTGAGGTAAGGACAAAAAACACACAGTGAGAAAGAGAAAGTACATCTATGCCCGAGCCGGGATTCGAACCCAGGTCCTCCCCATCTGTAGTCAGGTACTCTAACAACCAGATAGGGTGGGCAGCATAATGCTTATCAACAACTTTGTATTATACAGGGAACTGAAGTTTAATATTGAGAAATGTGCCCCTGTAAGCATTGTATCCTTAACTACTGTAACTACTGTTATTCGCATGACCCTCAAAATGGTCGTGTGAGATATTATTGATTTTGCTAAAATAAAAGTAGTTTATTTTTTTATATAGTTATACAGCAGTAAACTTATCTAAAATTTTATCATGTGCACAGGTAAAACCAACTAAGCATTTTACTCAAATTTTAAGGTAACTTACATTGGAGTTCCAAATTAAGAGAATTCGTGTATTTTGTCTAATTTCCTAAAAAGAAATGAACGAAATATAAAAGCACTACTCCGAAACAAAGAAGCAAAATCGTATACGTCGAATACGTAAGCGTACGGATATATATGGGTGAAGCCAGTAGAAGAGCAGTCCTTATAAGCATACATTACAAAACACGCTTTTCATTAGATAGCATACTTAGCACCGAATTTCTTGGAATTTTGTTGCAACTATTGCATCGTTGAATTCAAATTGTAACAGTAACAATGAGTAATCACCAACGTTTTGATTATGTAATGAGATGGCGAACTCTGGAAGGTTAAAAACAGGCCAGTCTTGAGCCCAGGTTTGTAGAGAGCTCAATTTAAAGCACAGCATTATGCGCATCTTATGCAAACAATTCCAAGAAACCGGATCTATTGAAAGAAAGCCATTGCAAGGTCGTCCAAGAGCGTCGACTGCCGGAGACGAACACCATTTGTCTATTCTAGCGAGGTGTAAAAGTAATGCTACGGCTTCTCAGCTACCTCGTATACAGCTATAAGAACTTGAGTTTCATGGTTGACTGTTTCAAGGAGAGTTCATGAGAGATGGCTATTTGCACGGAGACCAGCGATTTTCGTTTTCTAACTTCTATGCACAGGAGAGTCCGTTCAGCATGGTGCAGAGAGCATAAAGATTGGAGTATGGATCAATGTGGGTGGCCGTTTTCTTTACTGATGACTCCTAGTCCAGCCTAATCACATATTCCCGCCGTACTTTGATACGGAGATAACCAGTGACCCACTACCAGCCCTCTAATGTTCGCGAAATCGACCATTATGGCTCCATACACCTCCATGGACAGAGACCATTTGACAGAGACTGTGTTACTGCTGTGAAGTATATAGATGAGATCTTGGAGTCTTATGTTCACCTTTCAGAGGAACGATTGGTGCTGATTTCATTTTAAGGGACGATAACGTGAAGCCACATACAGCTCTTCTGGTTGACGAAATTTTAGAAAGTGAGAATATCAGCAGCATGGATTGTGTGTGTGGGGGAAGCAGATTTCCCGACTTCAACCATATAAAGTATGTTTGGGATGATTTACGGAGGACAATTCACAACCTCCTCCCTACAAAAACCCTCCAGGGCGCTGGAAACAGCGTTTTTTAAAGAGTGGAACTAGTTGCCACAAGAAATCATAAGTTACTTCATTTTAAGTATGAAATCACATTGCGAGGCTTGTATATCTATAAGAGGGTACCATATTATCATATTTTCAAGTCATATTCTGCCACAGCTATTGCATCCTCTTTACTAAAATGAGTATTAAGCACAATAATGCGTATGTTTTACAACTATTGCATGGTTATTTGTATTGTGATGTATCAATGTAAGTATATATCAAATTTCCTTAAAATCGGACCAATAGTTCTGGAGATAATTGACCAAATCTAAAAATTCTCTTAATTTTGAATACTAGTGTAAATTAGCATTTAAATGATTGCTTGGAAACATATGATTTCATCATGAAAGTAAGAATCATTAATGTTGCTGAATAAAACAAATATAAATTACTTTAATTAATGAATCTAATCACATAAAATGTGCTTTTTTTACAGTTTACTATGTGGTAAGAAAGACATATCATGGAATCAGAAAAGTAAAGTTAAAAATGAACAGAACATAAAATTAATGGAGTAAATATAAGCTTACAATCTGAAAAGAGTTTGTTTCCTGCAATCGGAGAAAAAATAAAGTATTGTGATATTTGTTGAGGACAGACAATGTTTGGGAAAAATATAAGAGAATCATTTGAAAGAAAAATACAGAGAAACAAATATCACGTTTAGAGAATTTGGGAAATACTTCGTCTATTTTCGCACATTCTCTTGCTGACATTTGACCTCGTCTCTATTTCATCAAGTGACCTGTCTTTATGCGTCTCTTCGCATGAAATATTTATTTGTAAGAGGAAGCAGATAAAACAACAAGAGAAAAAAGAAAAGTAAAACAGTGAAATATTCTCAAAGAGAAACTCGGGGGCTCAATTTTTCAAAATTTACCATCCACGAATTATTCTCCGAGGTACCCTTAACAAAAACTCTACCATCTCTTTGTTGACGGCAAAAATCTGAAAAAAGGGAAAAATATGTTTTCGTAACCTTAAAATACATTTGACCTCAAATAGTCATCTGATTTTTTTCCTCCCTACAAACCTAGGAGAGTGACTATTTTAGCTCCCCACTATTTTTCCCCACTGCACCTATTTAAACGCCCTTTCTCCCCTACCTGCAGAGGACACTCCAGGGAAAAAGCTTACTTTCAGGGAGATTCTTGCGCTGGTTAAGAATTCATAGGGGGAAAGCGTACATAAAAGGAAAAGGGAAAATCCGATGTGATGCAATTACCTTACTCTCTTTCCGTATCCCAGATACGTGTACTTGGAGTTTAGAGTCGCAATATACAAGAAAGGGAGTTTCAAATATTTATCGCTGCATCTCTTTTATACTATAAACTGCACCCCCCCTTCTGAGGTGGATAGGGATGAAGCAGTTATAACTGCTCAACATAGGTGTTCGACTATATTTCCTTTTTCATTTTTGTCTTCTATCAAATATTAATCCTCCACTTTCCTCCGCTAATAAATGGATTTGTGTTCACAGATTGCTTACATGATGTTTTCATTTCTTTGTTTCTCTCTCCTCTCATTTTTGGGGTGATGCTGGGCGAAAATGGAAGGAGAGGCTATCTTTTCTTATATACGGCTAACTACGTATCATCCACAAAGATATGGAATTCATATTATCAAATGCATGGCTACTCTAAGGGATAGAAGAGCAGATCATTTTCTATTTGGGCCATTTTAAACAAGAATCAAAGAACATGGGGATTGACTATAAATACTTCAAAGCAAGTTTATATTAGCTTTAAATAAATTATTGCACTTGTTTAGAGCTTGCTACTGAATTATATTTTGCCTGAAATGTTTTTAATAAATTTTTATATTTCTGAAGAAATTTTCGAAATTCTTGAGAAAATTTAAAATGTACTATGATTTAAATTAATTTTATAGCATATTTACTTTAAATTACTTTGGATAATATTTTTTACTTTGTAAAATATTAACGAATAAACAATGCCATGATCCACCCACGCAATTTTAAATGAAGTAAAATTTTTCAAATTTTAATTATTAGCTATTACAAGAAAAAAAATTGATTAATAATGCTGTTTGTATTTTCGATTAACATTTAAGTCTCTTGATACTAGGATAGGATTTCGAAGCATATATTTCATTCCATATTACAATGGATATGATTTCATAGTTTTATGCTATCTCATTTTAAATAATTTTTAATTTTCTAATTAAGATAATATATTGAATTATAAATTTAAATATCCATTTTAATTATTTCTCACACTTTAGAAAGTTTTGTTTATATATGCTGTTTTAATTTACTTTAAATGAACGAAATTTACTAGAAATTAAAAAAATAGTAGTACTTTTTTTAGTATTAAAGGTTTCATTTTATAATCATTTTTTCAGAGAAAAATAGATTCTATGATATCAATAACACCAACCACCAATGGAACCTATATTTAACGCGACGATCTTAGAAAATGCAGCATTCTTTAAATTAAATTCTATCATACTTCGAATCAAATTTAATATAATTATTATATTTATGACTTAGTAACATATTTCTGATTTATAAGTTATTACTTTATAATTTTGTTGTAATACAATTTGTTACTTTCTATCATTGTTTTATAAATTTATATAATTCACTTTGTTCGTCACTTTATCATCATTTAAAAAACCAGTTAAAAAATTTGATATCATCAACAATTTAAAATGATTTACAAAGCACTTCAATTGTCTATACACGAGGATTGAATCGAATCAGTGAAATATTGCACTGAAGAGCCCAAAGCAAAGCATTCAGCTGCCAATTTTTGTTTCATAAATAAAATCGGAGTGAGGAGATCGCAAGATTGAAATGAAACACTAAAACTCCCATGCAGTTTACAGTAAAAAAATTCATATTTTCTGTGTCATATATCATTCTTTGTTTAATAAATAAAATGTTATTTAAGGCTAGCATGTGTATTATGCTTCTGAAGATATTCTTAATTTTAAATAATGAAGCATTTATATCTTGAATTTAATGCAATGCCTTAAAAACTTCTTTCAATCTATTATAAGAATTATTTAAATATAAGCTTCTCAACTTCACAGTAAAATTATACTTAATATTATAAATGGAGATGAAATCAAAATACATTTTAATGTATTTGTGTATTTTCTGTTCATCAATAAACTCCAAGAATCATAGTATAACTCCAATTACTTTTCTTGCTCAGTAAAATGTAATAATCGAAATGCACTTACAATATAAACTTTAAGAAAGCATATTTAGCTATGTTGTAGTCAATAAGTTAAAAAAGAGTTTGATAATATAAGATTTCGTCTAAGTGCTGATCTTTTCATTAAGTTTCTTATGTACTTAAGGAAAATCTTCTTTCACAGGCGATGTTTGAGGTTAAATCGTTAGTTAGGATTGTCCATATTGTTCCCTGAATCAATTACTAAAGAGCTCGGACTAGTGACACACATAGCAATGTTATCCTGGAATATTGCATAATTGTTTAAGTACACGAAATCCATTAATATCTACAAATGTTCTCTAGATTATATACTGCATTAATTTCCTGTGAATAACTGATTCTGTTGGACAGGAATGCCCCATTAAAACGATGTAAGAAAATCCCACAGCTTTACGGAGGTTTGTTATTGAACTGCGATCAAATTTATGAAATGGAATCATATTTAAATGATTAATTAACAGTTTTATAGTCAATGAGTCTACATATGATTTTTTTAAACTGACAAATTTATGTTTAATGTTTTATGCATATACTTTAGATACTTCACATAAGCGTCTGATTTCAAATTATTTTGAATAATTAAAACGTTTCATGAAAAGTCAACATTTTTACGAAAGACTTCAGTTTACTATTGTTAAAGATGATATTAATGAAAGAATATTTAATTTAATCTTGTTTGGCGCTAAAAACAAAAGGCTTCACTTACGTCCAGTAATCGGGTGCAAAAGTCCTGGATGTGCGGGAGCAGCAGGTGGTGATAATTGCTTCGGCTTGCTCACTTTGGTGTTACTTTTAGCAAATTCCAGTCTTATGGTCTGAGGAAGATCGGGGTCAAACCTCACTCCCTGCTAGGAAAGAAACACCAAAAAATAAATTGCAGTTGCTTAAAAATTAATTTTTTTTATTAAAAAAGAATAAATAATTTTTATATTTATATTTTGCTGTCTAAACCATTCCGTAAATTCAATTTTAATCGGGTGAAAAGTTCAGAATTGCATATTGATTATTGACCACCCAGATGACCCAATACACCCCAGAAATTTTTTTCCTTGAAGATTCGAAATAGGATGTTATTCGCAAAATGAAATTATGGAGCATAAGTGACATAAGATAAGGATTGCCTCTATAATGGCCGACATGGTTTCTTGTAATTGTCTTGATATTAATAATTATCTTCGTATTTTCCGTGCAACGAAATGATCATACGTATAAGTCCATTAATAAGATGAGTATAACTGTGAATTTATTTAATCTTTAATAATATTAATTTAAATCTATCTTTATGAATCTAAATAAGTCAAAATTTTATGGAGATTTTGTTCATTCAAAATTATAATCCACAATAATAATAAAAAAGCTGGAAATGTCAAAGTATAAAAATAAATTGATGTTTGATTTTAATTTAACATTTTAAATTAAAATCTTGTAAATTTCAAAAATCATTTAAGTATAGTTTTAACAATTATCTTTGAAGCATTTGACTTTAAAGAAATAATTTTACTTGAATTTTCTGGTTTGTTTTTTAAAAAATGTAATAATCGGTATATGTTTAAAAAATTGTGTTATTTCCAAATATATCTCATTTATATAGATAACAGATTTTTAAAGACTACGTTTTTTTTTAACTAAAATAAAGAAACAATACAGCAAATAATTTAAAAAGTTTCTGAAGAATAAATTCATTTTTTGAAATTTATATATAGGTAATATTTTGCAAATATAAAATTTTCATGTATCATAGCAAAGAATCCTATTCATGTTTTTGGAGCCTAGGCAGATATTTAAAGGTATAGACTTCGTAATCAGGAGGTAATAACCTCAATATCTGAGGCAGACGAAGACAATAGTGTCGAGAGAGTGTATACAAGAAAAATGTTCTGTAGGGTTTAATGAGCCTCCACATTCATGGTGTGAAGACAAGGATAAAAAATTATGTGCCAACTTCATTTGATCGTGGTTAAAAATTACTAGGTGATTAGCTGATTTGAGTGAGTGGTCGGTTGAAATAAGACTGCCGGAAATGCATTACGATATCTTGTTTGAAAATTAAAGAAGTCATGGAATATCATTAATAACCTAATAATATTATTGGACATTATTATTTAAATATTAATTTAAAATCTCAATCGTTTTATTAATATTCATTTGAACTTGAAATATATATAATAATGATAGGATAAAAGCACAAAGTTGCACTATGTGTGAAGGAAGACTTAAATATAATTTATTTATTTGGATGGGAAGTAGCGTCTAGTAGAGTTAATCTGGATATTGAGAAAGGTGAGTGATTGACAACTTGAAGAACAGCCATCTTATTACTTTAACTCAAAGTGGTTCGGAAAATTTCGCTATCTTACATTTGACATGCCTTCGTTTGTCAACGTGTACGTTCTTTACTGAGAATTTGTCACCTTTGAATAACGTTTTCATAAATTCTAGAGCTGCTGCTTTTTATTTGTTTTGCAAAGTTTAAAGCTTTCAAATCGTGGAGCTTTTAGATAGCAAATTTTAGCTGTCAGTTTTCGAAAATTTCATGTTACGAGTTATTTTCAAATAAATGTACAATTTTGAATATAACCACTCTTTTATACCATAAAGAGGTTATTTCGTAAATAAAATCTTAAAAGTGCAATATTTTTAAATTGTGATGCTGGAATTTAATATTTAGAAAATAAAATTTCAATTTAATTTTTTTCATCAAATTAAATAGATTTGAGAATTAAATATATAATTTAACGTATTATTTAAAATATTCTGGGTATTATTTTGTATCCCTATATTTTTGACTTAGAAATGCTTATCTATGTAATATGGAATCTCGTATTGAATTAATTGTAATAAAAATTGTATTCCTTACTTTTTTAAAATGGTAATATTTTAATGCATTTTCAAACATAGCAATTGGTATTTTTGTTGTTCAGTAGTTGGTTCTCTTTGAACTTAACTCTCATAAGTCTGAGATATAAAGGTATATAAATTCAAGTTAAAAAATAAGAATAGTGCAATGAAAATTATCCTAATTTGAATTACCCCTAAAAAGTTATAGAATAAATAATTTCAGCATGCACACTTATTTATATAATAAACATGTGAATACATTTAAAAATATTGAAGTGGCAACTCATTATTCAATCACTAGGAAATCTTTTACCAACTTATTGATTGAGGAATTTGATGAAGTTTTGCAGAGAATCATAAAAAGTTAATTTTAAATAAATCTAAAATCTTCTTTTCTTTATACCATTTTAAAAATAAATTAATAAATTATTACTAGTAGCTATAAAAATCTCGACAAACAATATACATTTAAAAATTATGTCATATATAACTTGCACATATTATGTACTTTGTACATTTTATAAAAAAACTTTGAAAATAGTTATCAGTTTTCATGAAAAAACTGAATTATATATTTTTTTAACAAAACTACATGAAAATTGATGCTTTTGACTTCAATTTTATTTAGGATATTAGTTTTTATTTAAATAGCTTTGTGATTTATCGTTAATGATAAAATATATAGCTTCAAAACAGTAATTAGGACTTATTATAACATTAATTATAACACTTTATAATTAAAATCTTACAATCATTAAAAGAATAATAAAGTATTATCAAATAAGAGAGCAGCTAGAAAATAATTTATTTTCAATTTTGTAATAATTGAACTAAAAATTTAATACTCCTTACATAAAGTTTTCTTTACTTAATTGAAAACCAGAATAGTCATATTGTCTTCAAGTAATAGACCATAACACAATCAAATAAGTGAAACCCCAGGGTTGATAGGTGAAACAAAATTCAAGAGTATATTTCTAAAATATTAGTCTTATAATGAAATTTTTATATGATAAAGTAACAAAAATCTAGTAGATTAAAAAATTAAAAAAATATTTATTAAAATAACCATTAAATTGTTTAAAAGAATTTTAGTAAATTTGACTAAATTTTCATGGTCGAAACAAAACTTAATGAATTTAGAGTGATTTAAAACCAATAAAAGAAAAAAAAGAGAGGAATGTCTGAATTGTAATTAAGTATGTACGATTAAAGATAATTTTCAAAAGGAAAGATAAAAATACTCTATATTTAAAGGTTGAAAACTGATTTTTGCACTTTTTTAAACTTTAATACACAAAACAACTATCATTTTCATCGCTTATGAAATCTGACTCTTCCAAATAAAAAAAAAAATTCTTATGTGGGGATACATAAAAGTAAATAAATTAATTTATAAACTTAAATGCCTTAATGGTCTGTTTTTATGTAAATCTGAAGTTTATTTTAAAATATAAATATGATGAAACTATAATTTTTTCATTAATTCAAATAACTGTGGCAAATAATTCTGCATAATTAATAATTTCCAGTATTCAAGCACAAAAAGAAAATTTAATCGGTTCTAACATTAAAATACCACTTAATGTGATAAAATGTCAATTTACAAATTAAGATTTACGTAAGCTGATAATTTCCCTTTTATATTTGATCTTGTCGGATATTTTGGAAGAATGCTTTATTTGTAACAAAACAGTCTTAAGCTTAGCATCAACTCAAAAATTGTTCCATTACTCTTAGCAATTTTTTCCGCACTTTTCCTTTTTTGCTGTCACAGAAGTCTCAATTGTGATAAATATTAAATGCTGTTATGAATTTTAAAGTAAAGATACCTTCCTGGAATGAGATTTTGCAATCAGCCATATCTCAAACATTGTCAATCAAGTTCTTTTGTTCTATCCATAACCTGTCAAATTAACTTCCCTTCCATGGTCCAGGGATACTGAGCAAAAGTTCCTTTCAGTTTTAACGCTTGCTCAGACAGATTCTTTTGGAATAAATTAAGCTACTAACACAGCTTTAATAAGGTTCCTCGTCCTTAATTTTTGAATTTTATATTACAGTTTTTTTTTGCGAGTTCTGAGTGTTCCACGTTACTTTATGTTATGGTTTGCTAAATTGTTCTATTTATTCTTAATTAATCCTGGATGTATTGACGTAAATGTTTGCTTCAGAAATAACGAAGTTCTTAAGTTAATTACGTTGTAGATGAAAATATGGGAAATGGCAGACGTTTTAGACCAGTGAGCCGAACTCCATCTTTTCTTTTGCATACTTACTTCGGTATATTTTCGTCATTATGATAATGATGGAGAAAAGATCAACATGAAAATACAAAATATTAATTCATTAAATTTTACATTTTCCTTCAGCTCTTTTCTTATTTAGATACTTGAAGAAAATATTGTTTTGTTGCTGATGGAAAGAAAAATTTTCATAATGATTAATGATTTTATTTATTTATTTAACAAATCCACCAAAAAAGATATAACTAATCTAGAATACATAGCTTCTGAATATTATATTTTGAGAACAAGAAAAATTAAAAAGTAATTTGTGGACAAATGATCAGTTTAAATTTTCTTATTTCATTAAGACTGTTAAAGCATTTAATTTTTCATTTCTATGAAAATTCTTTTTATATTTTAAACTAATTCATGTAAAAGAAATTCGGCTTATTGAGAGATTATTCAGTTATTTCATTTTTTTTTTCTAAAAATATGTTTATTTCAAGCAATATTTTAAAAATTTCTAAATAGTAAGTAAATGAGTAAACATTTAAAAATTAAATAATATAATTAAGTAGCTCAAATAAATATTTTTAAAAATGTAATTTTAAAGTAGTTTGTAGGTCACAAAATTTTAAATATAGGATAAATATTTACTCTGAAATTTGAAGCACAAATTTTCTGATTTAAGTTAATTTATGGATATAAAAAAATGTGCTATATATGAATAAACATATAAAATCTATTCTTTGCTTCTATTATTTTTGTAAAATTTTTCAGCAAATTTATTCCCCGATTTGTTTTTAAGAATTGCATTAGAAGTGTTTTCACAAGGTAGTGCCAGCATGACAGTACTTTTGGAAATATTTTGGATATCATTCACAAACACTTTTTGGAATAACTTATGGCAAGTTTTTGAACATATTCAGGTTTTTTAATGGGGGGAATTATTAATGATCTCGATAGAAAGTAAGTAAAATATTTTTTACAAAGCAAAATTAATCTTTTGTTTCTGGTTGCTTAAAGGTAATGGGATATGAAAAGAGTAATACTTATTAGGAGCTAGTATTAACTCAAATATGTTTATAGTAAGGATCTTAAGAATAATTTCATAAATAATCACCACTGTATAGTAGATTCCAAGGAAAAACAAACGCCTTGTATTTGTATCACAATGAAAGAGGAATGTTATTGGAATGGAAAGTAGTGAATTTTTTGAATTCTTTTTCTTTACGACAGTGAATGTTGCCTTTTTTACTCAGTCAGAATTACTCAGTGTATGTGTAGTAAACCTGGAAAATACGTGTTTAGACTCAATGTTTTATATTCTTACTAATGTGTAATTTCATAATCTTATAAATGTTGATACAAAATAATATATTATCTTACAGATTCAGAATGGTAAGTGATTTGTTTTCAAATATGCAAAATAACTTATTACTTAAGTAGTACATGTTATTTATAATATTACTTGTTATAAATCTGTTTAGGTTATTTTCAACTGATATTAATTGTGAGCCATGAAGTATTTTCGAGAAGTTATAAAAGTATGATCCAGTGCAAAAGTAAGCTGTGTTCATTGAACAGCAAGAATTATTACTTTAATAAGTACGAATACATAAGCACTGACATAACTGAATAAAAAATTTCAAACTTTAAAATGCTATAATAGACTCATACATTCTACTTGATACGCGTTTTGAAAAATATTTCATTAAAATACATTTGTAAGTGTGTGTAAAAGTATTTTCAAAAGTTTTTAAAATATTTTGTAATAGAAGCATTATAAAAGAGAAATATAATTTATAGAACTAAATTTGAAATGATCAATTTAACGAACTATTATTTTTAAATTTATACAGAATTTTAAAAGTTAGAACAAAAATTTACCATTTGGTATAATGAAGATGTCTATTGAAAGAGTAATTTTATCAAAAATCATTTTCTTGATAGTTTAAAAAACTTAAATTAAATAAATTTACTATTCCTACATTATTTTACATTCAAATATAGTTTTTAAGGGTTTTCATGTTTTAGTTTTTGAATGCAAATTTACAATAATTATTACATGAATAACTAAGACTTGTTTTGAATGAAGTTAATTTTTTAAATCTGTTTTTTCATTAAAATATTAAAAAAAGTTAAAAAAATTATTTGCTTAAGACAAAAATGTGCAAATTTTTGAAAGAATTATATAAAAAATATCGAGAACTAAGGTATGTAAGAGATTTAAATATTTGTTTGTAATGTTTATAGTTTAAATATAGTAAAAAATATATAATTTTAGAACAAGTTAAATATAAAAATAAATTAACAGAAATAACTTAAAAAGTAAATTTTGACTTCAGTATAGATTCTATTCTCTGAAAAAACTTCAATTTCTTGAAATCATTGCAGCTATTTGAGAAAAATGATTAATCACAAAAGTAAAGAGGACAAATTTTAGATATTATTGAAACTATTTTTATGGGAAATAAAATTACTGAAAAAATGTTTAAAAACATATGTCATTAATCTGTTGAGAAACTTAACAAAATACTTTCTCAGTTCATTTATTTTCTTTTACAATAATATTTATGAAGATAAACAAATTATTATTATTTTGGATTTTCACGAACAATTAATTTTCTTTTTGTATTTTTATAGTTTATTACAGGATTAAATAATGGAAGAGAATGTATTAAAAATAGTATATTAAATATTATATATTAAGAAAACTAGAAAAAACTAAAGAACCATTAAGAAAGTACGATACTGTATTTATGACAAACGTGAAACAAAAAATATTCCACAGAAAATATGAAAACTGTGTTATATGGTATAATGTAATAAATAACTATTTCCTTGTTATTTCTGATAAATGTAAAGCTTTTATCAGTAATAACAAAGAAATATGCATAATATAAGTAGTAGCAATATGAATAGTAACTAAGAAATATTGAAAGAAGGTTGATATATGTAAAACATTTATCATTAATAAAAAAGAAATACATAGAAATTATCGGAACAACTTAAAAGGAAGGTAGGTATTAGGCGCTAAGAGTTGTCTTACCTGTAAATCCAATTTAGCTGCTTCAGCTCCTGCACGAGTAGTGAAAGTAACAAATCCTACAGGCTAGAATAAAATAAAACTTGTTAATAAATTTTATATATTTTTTCATCAAATATAATTTTAATTTTTTCATAGCCTTATGATTTCTTTATGCACATACTGAAAAACTCAACAGCAACTGCTGAATTATCTGCTGTTACAAAGCGATCTCGTACCATTGAAAAAACTGCCAGAAATTGGAATTATTCAAATTAACCTCTAGAATGCTGGTCATTCAGCTCTTAACTAGAGCAATTAATTTTTGCTTAAAACAAGGCGTTCAAAATTATGAATTTTCATAAGTTATGAAATTGAATGTTAATAATATATTAAAAAAATAGCTTTTGATATTTAAAAACAATTATCAGAAAAATTCTAAAATCTGTCAATTATTATTCACCTTAGCAAGCTGAATGATTTTGAATCAAAAAAGATTTGAAAAACAATTAAACGCACATGTAAAAACTTGTAATTGATGAAAATGACGACAGCAAAAATGTTAACAATGTGAAATTCTCTCAAGAATAAAATTAATGTGTTTTGATTTTTTGTTCAAGAAAATGCATTTCTTTTTCTCTTATATGCATTGCAGTGTCATGGGTTAAGCTCCTGACACTATTTCTATTGAAAAATGTTGCTTTTTAATTTTAAGTAATGACGAAGAGATTCTGGAAAGATAATTCATAATTCCCAGTCAAATAGGTTAGGTAGTTAATTATTCCTCGAATTATACTTTCTTTACATTTTTCTAGGGAAAATCTAATCAAGAACTTTTCCATGAAAATCACCTATTGGAAATATTTTGTCCAAGACATTCATTAATTTTAGCTAAAGTAAAATATTTGATAATTTTAGAAGACTAATTTTCATAGTAAATGTTTTGTTCTCTCTCTCTCTCTGAAAATGATAAACATAGATTTATAAAAAAAAATAGTTCACACAATTAATTTCTATTTTTGCATCAGAATCAAAATAGTAAGTAAAATAGAATCAATTTATCATTAAAATAACTGATAAATTATTTACGTATATTTCTAATTGATGGAATGAATGTTGAATTTGTATAATTACTCTTATTCTATCCAGACCTTTCCAGTTAACAACTATTATAAATATAAAAACAAATGATGAAATAAATATTTTGTATGTTATAAAAATGTTGAGGAATTTCAAATTTTTAAAATAAGTATTTTTTTAAAAATTTAATAATAATTTAATAATAATTTAATTAAATAATAATTCTCGAATAGGTAACTCGTCCAGTTTGTATATTCCAATGAAAATAGTTTCTAAAGTACATGTATACATTTAAATAGTTAAAGTTTATAATGATTTAAATTTAAATTTGCTGAAAATTTGTAATCGCTCTAGATGTCTGATATGTATGACTCATTTCTTTTGAACAATTGTTACAAATCATATAGTTATGCATTATTTTTAAATGAAGTATTCTTAGTAAAATGTATGCATTAAGATCACATTCCAATAAGACAGTTATAGCCTGTTTCATATTTACACCTTTTGCTGGCTTCAATTCACTACAGAAAGTAATGAACTTTCATTTTAATCAACGGTTTCATCATGTAATCAATGTTTAGGCTGCTTCTTTTTAATATCTGACAAAATCTTGAAAGAAGATATTTAAAATAGATGGTGTTTAAGAAAATGAATCCTTTCAACGTGGTTTTCTTAGGCTGCTTCAATATTGAATTTGTTGTTTATCAAAGGCAGAAGTGACATCTTCCCCCAAACATAAGTTACTTCCAGAAATAAGAAGAAACAATTTACTACTGTCCAGTGTACTATATTTTTATTTATACCCTTTCCATTTAGGTACGTATGCATGTTAGAATATTATTCTCTTTCTTGTTTGATTCTTTAATGATTCGTTTAAATGGTTGTAAATAGATTAAAATAAAACTATTTTGTTACATTGATTGTTCATTAGTATTTTGTTTTTACAGTTTTATTTACAACATAGACAATGTGAGGAAGTCTTATATTTTTAATATAATTTATATCTTTATGTAACAAAATCAGCAAAGTGATCAGTTGATTACGATATTAGATAAATTTATATCGAAATTATTTGAGAAATGTTTTTATACAAACAGAATAGCAACATTTATTAAAGTCTTTGTATTTTCCATAAGATTCAAACCTAGAATCTTCGTATGGGAATTGTAATTTATTCTGGTATCTTAATGGTGTACAACGGAATATTATAATTAACAATGAGTTATTAGCTATAGCTGTAAAGTTTATTTTTTTAGAAAATATCATCGAGAAACAATTTTAAATATAATCGGAAGTATTAGATCGATACCATGTTTTTTCATCGGAATGTGAACTCAGGTTAAATAGAAAAGATGCGAAACCCGATCTGTTAAATCTCAACAGAAATGTAATCAATTATTGGGTAGTGAAAAACGTTCAGACTTAGAGTAACTTTTATTATTTTTCATTTGGTTAAAAACTTTAATAAATTAAATAAGTTTTTTTTAGAAAATCAATCACATTTATTATGAAAACTTTTAAAATATGCTTTCCATGTAACCGATATTTATTTTCAGAATCATTGATTTCAAAACTTTTGAACTTTAAATGTTGAGCGAGTATTTGGTATTCTTAAATCATATGAATATTAGATTAAAAATTATTGAACAGAATTTTTAGATAGATATACTTAAAGATTTATAACAATTATAAATAGTCAATGATTTATATATAAAAAGACAGAAATGAATATATTTTATAGGTTATTATTACATTAATTCAATAGAAGACATTTATTTCCATGATAATTTCTATAATAATGATAAAAATCATTTCGCTCCTACCTTTTATTTCCGTATGCCCTTATCTAGCATTCATAAGAGGAAAAACATTTATTTATTCGAATTTAAGTTTCAAATGAACTAGCATCATAAGTTGCTTTATTTTTGAAACATATATTCTGAGAAATTTTGAAAAGCTCGAATGTTCAGAAATTTTCTTAATAAACTTTGTGTAACCTTTAATACATAAAACTCCTGTCAAATGCAATAAAATGATTAAGGTTTCAAATTTCTTATCAAACGTGGTCAAAACTTGATAGGAATTCATAAATGTAGATCAGTATTTTTTTTTCAAACATCCAAACATAAGGTACAAAATTTAATGGTCAGTTAGTAAACTTTTATTCCTTTAATAATATATTAATTTGTTGAATTTCATTCATTTTCTAGGTCAGGTAGACATTGTTTGGATATTAAGAAGGTACAGATTTAGCACTTCATCAAGCTTAAGCCATCATACCAAAATGGTTTATGTATATTAAAAGTTTAGTAGAGCCCAGTACTTTGTAAAGTTAATAAAATTTTTGTAAAGAGTATATAATTGATCGCAATTAAATTGTTCCATATAATAACGCTTCCATTACATTCATTCTAATCCAAGCTCCAGTTAGCATTGCCTTGAATGAAGAAAGTTCTTACCCGATTTCAACAATGCTATCTAACCGTGGCTCAAAATTACGAGTTGGTTAACTATGTCTACCGTTTTTGGTCAGTAAAAATAGGTGCCCAGAAACGCATCGCAATAAGTTTTTTAATTTCTTTTCATCTAGGATATTCATAGAGACTTCGAAAGCATAAACATTAGAAAACAAATCGAAATTTAACGATGATTGAAGGTTTAAAAATTAAAAAGGCTCATTTTTGTAATTTTTGAAATGCATGTGTCATAAAAGAGACTACTGCAAAAGAATAATGAAAACAATTCCTGGTTTCAATTGTGTATAATATGAATGTTCAAAATATGTTAATAAATTTACACTTTAAAGAGATATTTTTTGATCTTATCTATTTTATACAAGATATCACGAGAACTTCTTAAAAGGGTAAAATATATTTTAAAAAAATATTAATTTTAACGTTTTTGTTTTCACAGATACATAAAAAAACAACTATAGTGCCACTAGTTGAGATCAGTCAAATGATCCCCAAAAGAAATATTATGTTTGCTGTTAAAAGTGTGAATAAATTTATAAGAATCATGCTCAGTAATTTAATTAGAAACATTTTAAAATAAATCTCTTAAAATTACTTTAAAAATAATTTACAGCCGCAATAAGTAACCTGAAAGTTTAAAATTTCTTTTGTACGTTATAATAAACGAAATAAGCTCTTAAAGGAGGTTTTTAAAGTAAAGGCTATAACACAACAGACCATATAAAATTTTACTTGTTTAAACTAATAATCTTGTTAAAATCTTGCACTTTCTTCTATTAATATTTTTAGTGACATTTCGTAGAGTAAAAATTAAATTATAATTTTAATATAGAAAAATTAAATAAATTCAATTTTCAATTAAAATTTGCTTCATTTACTAAGAAAAAATTGAAAGAATTTCAAACGTTATTTGAAAATCTTTCCCTTTTTGAACTCTTGAATAATAGCTAAAGGTCAGCCCTCTGGTCTTCTGTTGATCAGTTCATACCCTCAGTTCCAGAATGGAAAATACATTTTTGTTTAGCTGCTACCTTAAGCTTTAAATCTCTGTTGATTTACTCCATCTATGCAAAAACGAATATTGGTATGATAAATCAAATTAAAACTTAATTTTCATTAGTGAAGAATACATTTGAATACTTAGAGGTTAGTTGGATATGTTAGGTTTTATCTGGCTTTATACACTTAAATTATATAAATTGAAACAATAATTAAAATGCCATTTAATATAGAACTATAAAATATTTTTGGTAATATATAAAGTAGTGGAGTAATTTAATATGGGACATGATGCACATGAAGCTAAAAATAACTTATAACAACAATATTAATACATAAGAAAAATACATCTTTCTCACTTTTAACATCTAAAGAACTAGAAAATGTCTGACGTAAAAGTTATTGTTGTAATTAGTGGGAAATATATGATTTTAAGTTTATTTCACGTAAAACAAAGCTTTTGACGCTCATAGGAAAAAATTGTAATCTTTTAATATATTTTAAAATTTAGTTAAAGACGTCGTAATAAGAAGAAATATATTAAATGTATAGGGAGTTCTTAATTAAAGTTTTATTTTAATAAACATTAAGGTAAATTTCAAAATGTCATCAGATATCCATTGCCAATTTACTTAATTTGTTTAAATATTAAATTGTACCAAGTAAATGATATCAGCTGGCATTACTAAATTCTATTCAAAAAATTAAATCACATTCAAATAAAATATCATATTTCTTTTGAAAATTAATTATAATGCAAAACATGTTTTTAAACAAGCATTATTGTTGACATTTATGAATTTTAAATACATACATATTCAAAAAAGCTTACATTAAGTATATTACATTTAATTTCTTTCTTTCGGAATATTTGTTATTATTTAATCTTTCACTCAAAATTAGTGCTTGTGCAAAAGTCTTTGGTCACATTGAAGTGAATTTTAATCCTGAAAAGTAATACCATTTTATATGCATAGATGAAAAGTATAATTTTGTTTTCTGTTTTTCAGGGGTCAGCACATATGTGTTTTTTAGTTGTTTTCCACTTTTAAACAGTTATATCAGAATAATATTTGTACGATTGCTTTGATATTTTTTCAGTCGAGTTAAATTTAAAAATAGCATTTAGAGTTCAGTATTTGTGCTGAAAACAAATTTCCATTCCCCTGATTTATTTTGAAATTACTGAAAAATGTAAAAATGAAAAGATTAAAATCTAGTTTCAACTTCAATTTTATTGATTACAAATATTATAGCCACCAAAGAAAACATCATTGACTTTGAAAAACTATACAACTGATGGAAAACGTATTTTTGTCTCTTCTTTTACAAAGATTACGTATTTCACAATTTTTAGAAGCTACTTTCGATTGATGATCCTTTGTCGTTAGTTCTAAATTTGTTCCAAATTTTGTTATTATTTCTGATGAAGTATCACTGACAACAAACTTTGTTGTATTTAAAAAAAACTTTAAATTCCTTCGTGATATATATGGAAGAATTTAAGTAGGAAGATTTGTGTTTTCATATGCGTACGAAATGAAAAATGCGTTGAGAATAAAAAAATGAATACAGAAAGCTAAAAACTTGTTTTGAGCATTGTAATAACAATGAGATAATCAATTTATTTCTTTAATCAACATTAAGTAATAGCTTCAACAACTTTGTTATATACGCTTCTTAAAAAACTTACTGTGCTACAGATAAAAATCGTAAAAAGTTATTTACGAATTCGAAAAATATTCTATTATTATATTTAGCACTAGAGAAATATTTCAATTTTTCTCTAAACTAAAAAAATACTAAAAATATGTTTAATATGAGTCATGTATAAAAGTACCATCCAATTAAAAATATTGTAAATGATAAAATCTATTTTTAGCTAGGAAAGTTCATAAATATTTTTGCAACAACAAATGTGGTATGAGACATGTTATTTATCGAATAATTATGCTAAAGAAAATTGATGAAATTGTTTAATTAATATTCTAACGTAAAAAAATATAATGCTTTTATTTTAAGAAATGAGTTATTAAAATTAGTTAAATTTATAAAGTTAATAAATTTATTAAATGTGCAATGATGTTTGTATAATGCTTAAACAATATTTATTGCTTGTTCATTTAATTATTAGTATTAACGCATATTGCAAACATCTTAAAAATCTACGAGATGGCAGATGTTGAAAAATATTGAAAATAATAAAAAAAAAATTGGTAATAGACAACAAATCAAATAGTTTTAGTACAGAATATTACTCTTCTTCTGTAAAATAATAAAAATATATCTTGTGAAAAATAGAAATTATATATTTAATCACTTTTTAAATAAGATGATACTTTATATTTTCTACAAATCACGAATCTCTAGAAATATTACCAATGATTTTTCACACAAATCAATTAAATTACGTACTTTGCAAATTTAAAAGAAAAAGATGTACATAATTTATTTGCCTTTGACAATGGAATAGGAATAAACTATTTAATTATGTTTGATTTAAAATAAATAAATTTTCTTGTATTTAAGTTCTTTAGTAAAAATTCCTTTATTTTTGAAAATAGGTTTCCAGATGAGTTTCAAATTTTTACTCAAAAAGTTTTAATCTCTTATTAATTAAAAATGGAATCAGAATATTTCTTTCCACCAAAGATGCTATTCGCATAGAAAGCAAAATTTACATTCATTTACATCAAATGTCAGTTATTTTATGATTCCAAATTCTAAATAAAACTGTGTAGTAACTAAAAATTTAAAAATTAAGAGTTCATTTGAGTGAAATAAAGTTAATATAAATTATACTTAAAAATATTTTGATTTAGTTTTGAAAAATCTTCAGCTGACATAAATTGTGAAAAATGTTGGTAAATAAAAATAACTGAAAATTTATAGATGATTTGGGTGAAATAAAGTTGATTTAAAATGTGCTGAAAAATGTTTCGGTTTAGTTTTGATGAAATCATGAATTTTAAATGGTTGAAAAGCATGATTTTATTAATTGTTAACAATCAACAGCAAATAAAAATATCATATTAGTGGCTTGTGTGTTTGCTTAATATATGGTTATACTGATCTTAGATTATTTTTTGCTTCTACTGTAGTTTTAAGAAACATTAAAAAGAACTGTAAGTCAAGTTTATGTAGTACTTTGACCTAGTCATAATATATATAGACCAAATATATATATGAAGTTTTAATAGGAGATCTTGTTTACCGAGGATGTCTTCCCATTTTTGCTTGTAACTTTCAATAGTGAGCCTTCATATCCCTAAAATAACAAAATAAATTAGTTTCTTTATTGAATTCACAAATTTTGCAAATAAAAATATTTTATAGCTCTCAGAATTAAAGACACTTAGAATTATATAGGACGAGTTAAATTTTAATAACTTTGTTTGAACTACGTTACAGAAAGAATTGCTATTTCTATTGGTATACTTGATCTTGAGAAAATTATTCAGCTTTATATAAAACAGTGAATTTTAATATAATAAAGACATATAATAAACATTATAGAGTTAAGGGAAAAAATTGTTAAAATTAAAAAAAGAAAGATATATATTTCTTTAACATTATTTTAAGGTTTTTAAAATAAATAATTTGTTTGAAATATAATGAGTGAATGTATACAACTGAATTCGAACTCACTTTATAAGCCCGAAAAAGAAGATAAAGTTCCCGGGGTTTAGCATCCATTGGGAGACCACTGACAAAAAGTGTCCGGACCTGTAAAACAAACAATATTCCTTAGTAATTATCATTAAACTGTTACAAAAATTTTGCATTTTTTCACAGGTTAAATTAAGAATAAGAATATTCATTCGAAAATCAGTAACATCTTGAAATATCTATGAACATTTCGTATACATCCACAAAGCAATTAAATGATGAGGTGCTGAGTTGTGAATAGTCGATTTAAACTTGCACATTAAACATGACTTGTTAATTTCAATAGTTCTTTCTAATAACACTGATTTTGATTGACTCAAATATAAATACAACATTCTTCTGTTATCAAATTCTGGATTATTAAAACATTCAATTTAACAGTAAAAAGTTAGTTTGAATATTTAAGTGAACATTTGGATACAAGTATATTCAGAAAAACATTTTTAAAGTGATATGAAGTGTTTAAATCTGGTGTTCAATCTACATTTTTCTTATGCAGTACTTGATATGTAATGTTCAATGTCACATGGATGTTTTTGTTGTTTGAAATAAAGCAAATATTGACCTAGATATAAACTTTTGCACTATATATTGAATATTGGAATTGCGGATTTACGGTTGGTGTGTATGCATAGCCAAATAAAATTAGAAATCTACGCAAATTTAATACAACTAAGGATTGATTTATTTTTCAGTATGTACTGATAAAAAGTTTTAGATAAGTCAAGAAATTTGGATTAATTAGTTATTTTACTTTCAGAAGCGCAATGATTATAAAAGTATTTTAAGATTGATAAGAGATATGCATTTTATCTATCGTTATATGCGTTGAATGTATTAATAAATCCAATACATCATATTCTTATCAAACGTTTAGGGAGAACTTAAAAGTATCAATGAATATTTTTTAAAAAATATTGAAATAACAATGTAATAATAAGCTAATAAGAAGCATACAGGCTAAAATATCTTTCTTATAAAGTTTAAAGGACTTATAAAGTTTGCATATTGGATGATTAACATTATACGGAATATAACTAAATATTTATGTCAAATTAAAATAATCAGGAATATGTCTAAAGTTTTATATTAACACTTCAGATACGCACTAACTTTTTGATGAACATCATTAGTTTTTTAATAACTTTTTCATAAATATATATATTTAAGGCACATGCATGTAAAGAAAATGTAATTATGCTGGCAAAAGCTTAAAAAATTAAAAACTTTTTGTTCTTAATTTTCATAATATATTCTGCATAACTTCATATAATATATAAAAATTTTATCTTCTTTTAAAAGACTTTTTTGTTGAGATATTTCATATTTTAGTTAGCGATTTATTTTATTTCAAAATATTTGTATGTTACATATTTATGAAACATGTAAAGTGCTTAGAAATAAATTAAAATTTATGTTAAAACTATTAGCGGTATTTAAAAGAAAAAAAATTACCCAAATAATTTTTTTCATCGATATTTTTAATGAAAACACCATTTTTTTTAAGATGCTAAGCTTTTACTTTAAGACATGACTAGAATTTGTTACTTAAAATGTGAAGGTTTTATGCATAAATGTCGATTATTTTTCATGAAACATCTTTAAAATCCGATACGTGTTATGAAGGAAAATTTGCTTGAAAGATGTCTGTATATATTCCTTTAGTTCTTACACGTTATTAAATCAATTAATGTAGAAAATAAAAGCTCTCAAGAAATCTTTTTACACACTTATAATTCAGCAGAAGTGAAACATTTTGAGAAATAGTTTTTATGCATAAAAATAATTTAAGTTTTTCAGGTGAAGGAATTAGCTTCTTAGTCAAAATATTTTATATTTGTGAAAATGTGAGAATATTTTTTAATTAATAAATAGAGGTGCACAAGAAATAGTTAGTCCCTTTCCTTATAAAATTTAAAATAATGCTTTTTAAGGAAATGATTTATAGAGTATATTTTAAAATTGATAGATAATTTTTATAAATCATGATATTCGAAGCAATTATATCTCATGACAATTTATTTTATAAATTATTTTAAAATTATATGACTAAAAGTATATAAAAATCTAATATATATTAATGCTTAATATTGGTACTTTGCTACACATAGAAGTAATACAAATTGTGTTATAAAAATTGTATAGCTTTAATTTTTTCTCTACTTATTTTTCAAATTAAACTTTACTACAAACACAACGTATACATTATATACATTTTAGTTTGTAGAAATTTTTATTTATTTCTGTGAATCAATATTTTTATATTAAAATTAATAATAGATTACAAAATAATAAACAAAATTAAGTAATTAACAGGTAATTACGATTTTATAAGTATTTTGCAACTTTACTAAAATACAAAATTTTGATTTAGTTATCACAAAGCAGTAAAAACTTGTTTAATATTTAAAACAATTTTTTTTATTATTTATATTGAAATATAGAATAGCTTACTATTACTTTTACTAATAGGTTTTTAAAAATTTTTGAATAAGCATAAAAAATGTTTTTCTTACTAATGTTACCTTAAATTAAGAGGCCAAAACATATTTTGTTCATTTTTGATTTAGCATCTGCTTAATTAAAATATGAATCTAGTGAAAAATATTGAGCATTCTATTATAAGGTTTTGTGTAAAATGACTTTTAACTGAATGGGAATTTGTATCTGAGAATTTCTTTAATTTTATTACAAGATTTTCTCATTAATTTTATTATATTTCATTTATATCATTATATTATATATCATTTAATTTTATTATAAGATTTTCTCAAGAAGTCAGATTTCTTCAATAATTTTAAACCATCCTTACAAATATATTTTTATTAAATATTTTAATGAATATAGCATAATTATTCTTCAATCTTCTTTGAATAACATTATTTGTCTTAATGGTTTCAATGAAAAAAATTAATAAAAGTCTTCCTTGAATAATTTTATAAAGTTTTTTTTTTTTATTTTGCTTTCCTTGTTAAATTTTCATTGTGAGATATTCAACATAATAAAGTAAGTTTATGAAAAATTAGACTATGATTTCAAAAATCTTTCTTAATATAGCTTTGTACTTTATGATTAATAATGTTTATTTATAATTGGTGATAAAATTGTAAAAAAATAGAAATAAAAAAGTGTTACCACAAATGAAGTAACACTTCGGTATTCATTATTTATTCGTGATAATGTGTACTTAAAATTCTCCGACAATTTTTTAAAAGCTGTCGAAAAGTATTGGAAAATACCACAGCACGAACTTGCCTATTATATTTTAACATTTATTAATATCTGTTCATTCTTAACTGAATTAATGAAGACTACATTTAATATTAATCAAATTTTACTTGAAAAAACTAGAACATTTCAAAACCTCCTCAGTCTATACATGCATAATTTTATACACAATTTTATTAAGCATTTAAGTGTGTATTGTTGTAAATAAAAAATATGTTTGCTTGTTAATAAAATGGAAACAATGTATCATTTGTAATGAAAAAAACTATTTAAATTATAATAATTTTTATTGTTTTTTTCTGTTTAAATTTTTTTTAACATATTATGTTTAGTTTTCTAAAAAATATTTTTTTATTTTACATAGGTGACCTTCTATTATTATACCAATTATAAGTTAGTATTTGATTAAAAATAAATAATTGGAAGAAAATGTTTCAAGAATCTTTCGAGGTTTTTCTAAAGTTTAATGAGTCTCCAACTCAATAACCACAAACTATTTTTTTGTCCTGATTCATTTATTTTTCTATTTTTGGAAAAATATTTGTTAAAAAAACACTTAGTGAGTAGAAACAGGGGTTTAAATAAATTTTGAATAAATATCTGGAATTCTACTTTCATTTTTCCCAATAATTTATATTAAATTTCTTGTAAATCCCATAAGATCAATTTTTACAAATATTCACATACAATACTGTGACAACTATGTCTCGAAACTCAACAAGTGATAAAGAAACCTTTTGAAAAATATATTTTCGATTACTGGAACCGTGTATTGTCTGAAAATAAAGACTGGTGAGACGATAATGATAGATCATCGGTTGTTTACTTTTTCATTCAGTAGATGCCACTAGTGGCACTGGTCGCAAACTTCATTTCCTGGGAAAGCGAGTAGGTTTCCGCGGGGTATCTTACAAAAGAAACTGTTCATCAGTCTCCAAATCATACAGCAAGCGTGATATATAAAAGGTAAAAATGATGAGTTGCCTCATAGGGGTATTTGTCTTCTCGTCCAGTAGACGCAGATTGCCTCGGGTATTCCGAAATGAATAGTGATTTGTATTTGCTTCGATTGCGGAGCCTAAGAATGAATGTCAGTTGTTTTCTGTATAAACATATCTTGAGAAATTTATAGAATACTGAATGCATGTCCAGAATTAACATATTTAGGGCAATATGAGAAGTAAACTGAAAAAAAAATTAAATGATAGATTTTTAAAACTAAAAAATAATTTTTTGTAAAAGGTATTTTACAAATTTTATCTTGAATTTATAAGAAAGTTGGCCAAAATACTTGCTATTAATAATGTATATTTAAAAAATAAAATTATATCAATTAAAATATGAATAATATTAAACAAAAAGGGGAGTTAATTATATACAATTGATAATTGACACTAATCCTTTTAGTTATTGATTTGTTTTTACCATTTAAGCTTGTATAAAATTCATAATTATAAAATTTTACTTAATATCATTAATTATAAATATATTTTCTTTCTCATTCATCACAGATATGAACTTTTGGTTGAGAAAAATTCTATAGTGAACAAGCATACACATGTAGAATTATTATTTTTTCTCTACTGAACAATCGTATAAAGATTTTTAAATATCTATACCTATCTATCTATCTATGTATCTATTTATATATGGATTGAATTACGAAGTCTAAAATGAGAATAATCGGAAGAGCTTTCGTTAATTTGACGCGTTTCCAATTCTTTTTTTTTGTGTGAATTTTTTAAGATAACGAATAATATGTAAAAAAGATTTAATAGAATTTTCGTGCTATATACTCTTTCTAGATAGTTATTTTATAGAATTATTTCGTGTTGACTTTCACAACAGTTTTATGTAATTATGAAATCACTGAAAAGAAATATTATGATCGTAATTTTACATTACATTTACTCAAATTTGCTCAAAATGAAGGCATGATTTCATTATTAACACAGGTTGCACAAACAGCAAATTGTTCTTTGGAAGTGAAATATATAATAAACAGTTGTTTAAAATACGATTTCAAATGATTCTCAAATTCACAAAATTCGTATATAATTGTTGGTGCTAATGCAAATTATTTTAAAGCACAATTTATATGTTTATTTCTAAATTGTTTTTAAACTGAGATAGTAAAGTATGAAATATAAAGTGCAAGTGATCCGCTTCTTTAATTTGTTGATATAAATAGATGTAATGCTATAAAAATATATCATACGTACTAAATGCAAATGATTTTTATAGCTTATTTGTAATATAAATTTTGTCATAAATGCAACCTTTCTGACAATGCACTTACCTAATAAATTAATACAATTACATAAAAGATAATTTCATGTAATTGTATTATTTTCCAATTTGTTTAAGAGGAATTCTAAAGAGTTAATATAGTTACTTATAATTGAGATGATTTATGATCATGTAAAATAATTATTTATCATTGAAAATGTTTTAAGTTACTGGCAAAATGTGTAGTGATACTTAAAAATTAAATGATAATACCTAGTTATATACTGCCTATTGTTGTTTCAATAAAATTATATTTCTCATTGACAGATAAAAATTAGAATGCGTATTTCTTCAATAGGTACGATTTCTTTTTATTAATATTATCTCAATTCTAGGAGGCTTCAAAAAACAAACATATCATTAAGCTGATTAAAAGAAATGCCAACATTATGAGAAAATTATGAATGGTTGTAGAATATTTGATGTTATTTTCATGAAAAACTGTGCAAAATATTGATTTTACAGCTGTTTAAACAGGCCATGGCTGTAACAGCTTATATCATTGAAGTTAAAGGAAAAAGTAGTTAATAACATGAAATTTAATGAACTGAAAACGGGGAACTAATGACATAAAACAACTAACCTTACCACATGTCATTTGATGATGAAAGTTTAGAAATCACTTTCAAATTAATTAAAATGACGAATTTTAAATGAGGAAAAAAACAATAGGGTGTTTATGATTGAAGGCAATCACAAAACAGGAGTGACATCAAAGTGTAATCACTGCATTATTTGTCGCACATTTTATTTTTGTAATTTGAAAACCAAAAAAGCAGGCAAAATTTTTCTCTTTTATAATTATTATAAACTGGTCATTAAATGCATAAAATGAAGTTTTGATTTCAGTTGATATACAAATCGCAAAATAAGTAATTGTGAAGCATATAATGCATCTATGTTTGGTTAAATAAATTA
>JAPDSC010070786.1:551322-602395 GCA_026290005.1 Latrodectus geometricus
TAGTTTTAAAACTTTAAACGCATTGCAGAACATTTTTCAGTGAATGTATTGAATGTAGAAATAATATAGAATTAATGTGAATTAAATGTATTTGTCATTAAGATTTCTGAATGAATAAAATAAATTGCTGATTAATGCATATCTGCAAGGTGCAAAATATTAGAGTCTTATCTTTTTTTAAAATTTTATATTTATCAAAACAAGAATTTCATATTGCAAATCAGCCTAAAACAAGGAAAAAAAAACAGTGATACATGCATGCAGTTTGTGAATGTTAAATCAGATTTAAAAACTCACAACATAATACATCACTAAATTCTTGCATCTTATTGAAATATATATATTTTATTAATTTCCAAAAAGAATGATATTTTTGATTATCATTCCACTAAGTGCACTTGATATTCAATCAATAATTATTTTCCAATTATTAAAAAAACAAACATTATTTTATTTATAAAATTTTTGTGATATGAATAATAACTAATAATGAACAAATGCACACAGATAACAATGATTTAATGTGAATAGTATTTTATTTGTAAAACTATCTACATATTATGAAAATAATATATATTAATAATGCGAATGCAAGTTTATAAAACTTTTGTGATGCAAATAATAACTAATAACGAATAATAGATTATTTAACATTATATATGTATTTATTAATAATGCAGATACTAGTTTAATTATAAAACATTTCCGATACAATAACAACTTATAAGGAACAATGCTAATGAGAATACTGAACTAATGCGAATAACAATTTATTTATAAAATTTAACATTATGAAAATATAACGAAAAGACATACATTCAACGGGTGCTGGAATGATACATTTTGCTTAACAGTTTAAGAAACACATTTATATTGCACTTTTTAAGAATGTATTAAAATTTAAGATCATATAAGTAAATATGTTTGGAAATAGTTTTGGTATTCATTATTAATACATTCTTTACTAATTACAAAGGTTGTTGGAATTGTAATGCTAAACAAACATTTAAGAAAAAAATACGGAAGGCAATGTTCAATAATATTAGCAAATATTTCTGAAAGACAAGCAATAAAAACATAATTTTTTTTAAATTTAAAATTTTTTAAAATACAATTTAGTTGTATTAAGAAATGTTATAAATATGATAATAACTTTTCCTATAAGGAAAAATGGAGCTCTAATCCCGTAAATAAATAAAACTCTGCAAGAATAACTTTTTCAGCTTACTAGAAATTCTGCTTTATGAAACTTTCCTTTTCATGAAAAGTGTTTCTGTAATTAATATGAGAAATGCTTTGTTTTCTATCATACCAAATTTTGACACAGCAGATGAAGTTTTTGTTCAAGCTCTTAGACGTAGAAATAGATAAAGAAAATGATCAATAGATAAATGGTCTTTTCTTAAAGACTATATCGCGTGAGTTGATCAGTCACAGTAAGAAAAGGAACTTTTTCCAAATTTAATGATTCTTTTAATATTTTTATCTTAAACACAGCTTTAAAAATGTTGTTATGCAAATGCGTATATAAATTATGCAAATCTTTATCCAGAAGATTTTTTGTATCACATAACAAGTATGTATTATAAAATTTCTTTATTTCAGTATAAGTGTAGTTTCTATAAGTTTGTTGCAATCTTAGTAGAGTGACGGTTAACGTCATATATATATATATATTTAATAAATTTGGGCATTATTGCAATTAATGAATGTTGCATTGAGTAAAAAAAGATGATTTTCGTAAAAGATTTATTTTAATTCTAAAAGTCTAACAAAGTTCTAAATTTGGATAACAAATAATACGATTGTGAAAAAGACCCCTTTAAAACTTTAGCTTTCAAAAAGAACATTTTTTGAAAACACTTTAAGATTATTTAGTTGAATAAATGAAAAACAATATGACGTTTCTCATTTTATGTTGCTGTCAAACAATTTAATAGGAAAATTCTCCAGTTAACAAAATTTATCTCTCTTTAAATGTCCTATTATGCATAGGTTCTTCTGTTTCTTTTCTAAAAAATACTTTTATTTTTGTCATGGTAATAATTTAATTATTCAAGCAAAGAATAAGGTCACATAGTCTCCACTTAATGTACAATTTGAAACAATTATGAATTTTCCATGTATTCGTCCCATATAATTTTCCATACAATATAAGATCATAGGATATGATTATTCAGTTTGTATGAATGTAATTACTACAAAACTCTTCAAATTGAGTCTGTTTAGAAGATTACCAAGTAAATGTTGTAACGTCAGAAGATATAGTTAGCCAATCGGTATAGGTAAGGAAGCTTAATACATATATATTTCAATGTGCATTAAAAAAATTTGTAGTGTGTAAATTAACAAGGCTGAAACAAATTTTGATAAAATTAAACATATGTTAAAGATTAATACTGTTACAATATTCGGAAAATTTCAGGCTAATAAGTTAATTTTGGTATAACATATGTTTAACGCAATGACCAGTGAAAAAAGTTATAACAGACATCATGATTTTAAAACAACGTTGAACTTCATTTATTGCGGTCCAATAGTTTTTCGTTCAATTATATAAATATTTTAGCTTCAATTTGTGCGCAGATTACAAATTTGCCACTAAATAAAACTCTATATTTGAAAAAACTTTTATACAATAAATTACAGGCATAAACATGATGGAGTCAAAATTTCTCTGTAAAAGGTATCTCAATCTTATCATCGTGTTATAACTTTTAAGTTCATTTTAAAATGAGAACTTATGCCGGTAGGAGCTACATTATTGTCAGATTCACTTATGCCTTGCAGCTTGGAGGGAGGACACAAAACAAAGAACACTTTTGCCCTACAGATTGGAAGTTGAGCGGAAAGTTAATAATCTTTCCTTATAAAAACCTTATCCATTCAGAAATCTAAAAGGAATATTTTACTGATACATTCTTGGTGACCTATCACGGAACTGAATTTGAAATTCCCAAGATAGAACTTTATGTAAGTGTGAAGTAATGAAATAACCTACTGATCCTTTTTCTGAATATAAATTAGATATCCTCTCCTCTAAAGAAACGATTAATCTCGTATGAAAGAAATAACTGTTTGGGTGATTAACAAAACAAAACCAAATACTCAAGAAATAAGATAGACTAGTCTTGGAGTTATTTATAAATGGAATCACTGTAACCATTATAAATTCTGTGACAAGATATATAAATTTGATGTTGGTTTTATTGTTAGTAAGCAATGAATTAGCAATAGAGTTATTTAATTCTCTAAGAATGAGTTTATTTATATACTTCCACACTTAGAGAAATAAACAAAATATTTGATATATGTGTGCCCATGTCCTCCACTGAGGATTAGACACTGGATACTGCTCAAACGTTACAAGTATTTAATGACTTTAGCTTAAAAAATGACACTGATCAGAACTTGAATACGTTTATAGGAAACCACAATCTATGGAAGGAGTCTAGTAATAATAGTATCAAGTTTGTGAGAATTTTTTCATCCCTATTGATATGATGATTGTAAGTAATACATTGAAGCATAAAAACTTATATTACATTGCTTAGAGTTCTCCTAATAAAAGGATTGTAAATGAAATTGACCGTCTTTTTGAGACACAGAAATAATCTTTAAGACTGATGCATATTTTAAGAAACCAACGAATGTCCATACCACTTTCTCATCACTTTAAAACTACATACAGGATCAATAGATATTTCAATAAAAAGAACACAGAAATCTAGAAATATTGACCTGAAACAAATGAAGAATTGTTCAGTATGTATACAATTGTTCAGTTTATCCCATTTATACTTTCTATAAAAAGGATACATTAAACAATTTATTGATTACCAAGGAAGCTTTGCAAACAAAACATTCTTTGCATAATTTGAAACAAACAATAATAGAAGCTGTTGAGAAAACTATACAGAAACAAATAATGAAAAATGGAATGAAAAAACATGGCTAATGAAGAAATATAGCAAATGATTTGATATATAATACCATCTAATAAAATAGAAAGAAAAATTGTGGCATTAATTAAATGTTTCAAAAGCATTACACAAGCAGAGGAAGGGTATGAAGAATTAAGAAGGGATGTAAGTATGATACATTAAAGAAAAAAAATCTTATCTTAGTGAATTATATAAAAAATATTGAAAACACAAAAGTGCGAAAATTTTCTAAAGACTTTTATCAACTAGTTAAAAATATAAGAATAAACTTTAAAGCCAGAAATAAAGCTTAAAAAGTCCTTTTGACTTATAAGACAAAACGAAATATAGTAAACTCTCTTTATACGATTTCGAAATCTATAAAATAGACAATATGACATACATAAAATTTGCTTAATCATTCTGTACCAGACGGCTGTAATACATTATCAAATACAATGACATATTTCTGACTGAGAGAATGACGGAAGAAAAGACTATTAACTAAGTGAATAAATGATAAAAAAGATGTATAATAATATTAAATCAACCGATGGAAAGATATTGGATACGGAGTACCAAATGGCGGAAACTTGGTGAGGAAGCTTTTCCTTGCAACTGTATATAATAAGAATATGATGATTTAATTACTTTATTCTTAAAAACAATGTTTTCAAAGCCTTTTAAAGTAAGTATTTGTCTAAAAAATTATGACAAAAATTCAAATCATTCACTACAATTTAATTAAAACTGTACTGTATTTAATGTAATTGATAAGGTATTTGTATTTAAAATGCATAGGAGTCACATAATAGGCTATCGGTTTGGTCGAGGAATACATTCTCTGATCTATATGAAACACATGTATATATATTAATTCATGATTCTTAATCATAAAATAAACATAGATTTCTAATTCTTGAAAAATGAAATCTTTTGATATATATATATATATATAAGATTCTCGTTCAATAAATATCTAAAATTGGGATTTCATGATCATTTCAAATTAAGCTGTTAAATTTAAAAGTACTATAGTGTGATATTTTTATCCCATTTAAAATAATTTATTTATAGAAAAGTTACAGATAAGGAATTTGCTTGTACACAAATAAAAGTGCATCACGAAATATATACATTTCTTTTATTATTAAATTATTCACTAAATTATCTACGACTTAAGATAGTGCAAACTGAGGTAAATTCAACACTATTGAATTTCCATTTTGAAATGAATCTCCTAGATTAGGGAGTTGTTTCCCTTATACTGAGATGTCGAAATCTGAAATTTCTGATCCATGAGATTGAGCAAATAGAAGCTGTGATCATTTTGAGAAAGCGAGAAAAGAAGGAACAGATGTACAAATCGGGATTTTTCTTGGATATTTACTCCTTATGATCCCCTTTTCTCCTCTTCAATCTTCAAAGCATCTGTGCTGTTCAGTAGTCGCATACCAGAGACAACATGACTGATTTTCACATGCTATTGCCATTTCCCCCTGGAGGTTAGAAAATATTAAATCCCTAGAACTTCTGAGTCTTTCGAAAGGTAGTGAGGGGGACTGAAATCAAATCCGGAAAAGAAGAAGCTGCAGAGAAGCAAATCAAAAATTTATCCGTTTTCGGACTGTTTTGTTTGTTACGCGGCTATTCTTCTCCTATCGTTCCTTGTTTAAACAAAGAACTTCTGCATGCATCACAAGGTGAAGATTTTTTCCTTGTCAGGTTAATACGAATGAAATTGCGATGTTAACCCAAAGAATTCTTTTTCCCGTTTGCAGATGCAAAGTTTATTCCGTTATTGCTGTATTTGGTTGTTGATCAAACACCAAAAGTAAAAATGCTTTTTTTATTTTGCATAAAATAGTATTGTGACAAAAATAGAATTTAACATTGTGTTGTGTAATTTGTAAGTGTCGATATATAAAAGTTTAAAATGGTTTTATTTTATTGGAGTTAGTTATGAGAAGTGTGAAGAAATTAGATTAATCTTTCAGTGTCTAGATTTTTTAGATTGATCTTTCAGTTTCTTTTTGTGTAATTTTTCAGTCAGATAAATTATGTGTTTGTATTGATGAAGAAGTTGACAAAATTTAATCATAAGTTAAACTGTTACTCACTCATAAAAATTTTGCAACAAAATTATTACAGAAGAAATAAATCCATTAAATTATTCATTTCAAATGTTATAATTTATGAACTTAAAACTTTTTAGTTAAAGCTGTAGCTAATTTGTATGTATGAATTTAGAAAATGCTTAGCATACAACATAATTTCTTTTCTCTTAAATATTTTACAAGGTATTCAATATAAGAGACCATCTCTCTCAATGAAAGGCACTACTATTGTAATTCAAGTTAATTTTAAAAATAAATTAAAATTTAGGATAGCTTAATTTTATGTTACTCTAATAGTTTAGTTATAATTATTTTGAAGTAAAGTAAAATCTTTTAGTTATGCTTGTTTGTCATTCTACAGTTATTAAATTGTACACGATGACTGGTTTTACTTTGATTTAAATTTAATTTTAAGCAATTACAATTATCGACATCCGATAGGGGAATTGAATTTGTGAGTTTTAAATCTCTGAAAGCAAAGACATAGCCCCTTAGGTGCCAGCTTGTTAATAGAAAACGTGACTTAATACAAAACAAAATGTATTAAAACCACATATTAGTTTGGGGAAAAAGTAATCCATTATTTTTTCGGTAGACGTCTGTAGTGATCGATATCTCGTGAGGTATCTATCAAACAATTTCAGATTTATGCTCGTTGGAATGGTGACATTTGACACTAAAATATCCTCTTGCGGTTTTTTTGTTTGATTAATTCAGTTACAAGTACAAGGTTTTAAAAATGGAAGACAACAAACAGAAAATTCTATACATTTTCGTTTTTCTCTTGTAACGGCTAAAATGATAGCTGGGTGGCTAAAATCGTGAAAGGTGTTTATCGTAAAGTTCACGTAAAAATAATGGATTTCTTTTTCCCCAACCTAATATATGTAAAAATAAATTAATATTATGTTGTAAAAAGAATATAAAAATTGTCGTTTATATTTTTCATCATACATTTTTTAGAAGATATGCTTAAAAACATATTTTTTTTCAAGATAAATATTTTTTTAAAATTTAATTCAAACTTTTAATATTTATCTTAAGATTTATATATTTTTCAAAGTTTTTTAATCTAGAAATCAAAAAGTTAAGTGAAATTTTATTATTAAAAGAAAGCATATTATAAGCATAAAAATTTCGGAAATTATATTTCATTCACTCAAAAACACTAAATTTCATAAGAATAAAATTAGTAAATGAAAAGAAATTGGAAAAAATATGCTTTTGTTACATTACGCATAACTTATATTTGAAGTTTAAAATTTTTGAAATAATTATAGTTTCATTCGATAATAGCATGCCTTGAAAAGAAAGTTTCAACAGAAAGGAGACAAGCAAAAGAACTGAAAACAGTATAATCGTAATCACATGACGATGTGGTGAAATAAATAATTGTTCAAGATGTTAAAGTCTTAATATATATTTGTAAATAAATATATATTAAGACTGTTACATCTTTTGAGTGTGAGTCAAAAACATTTTACTTACAATTATGTACATACTAAATTTTTCATTTTTGAAATGACTTTCTCATTACTTTAAGGCATATAAATAATTCAAATTTTAAAAACTATTTTTCTAGTGCAACTGATACCCGAGATTCAATGATTAAAGTTTCGTTATTTATCACAAATAAAAAATATTCTAACATAAATTTCACAATGCTTTTTTTAATATCGTACTAAAAGTTTCCGGAACTGAGGACTTATTTATCGCTTCTAGGTAATATAAAATATTTAAATATTTTAAGATAAAAATTTTAATGAATTGGAAAAATATTTTGTGCACTTATAAAATAAGGTTGAGATCTTACTTAGAAACTCTCTGCATTCTACACCAGCATAACCCAGCACTTGAGCTCTAGAATGAAGAGGTGAACAGTGAAGTAGGGTGGGCTGAAACATATTAGTAGTAGTTATTGTGCGACTTTTGCGCATTACAGATTAAAATATATTGGTGCAGAAGAATTTAAAGAGTAATGTGAGGAGTCTCTATAGTAGCTACATCTAATTTGGCAAAAATATCAGAAAACATTTACTACATTTTATGTAATGAAAGCTTATAGAGTTGGATTCTTATCTTTTGATGATAAAATTATTGTTTTTGCACAGAAATAGAAGAATTTATTTTACTTGAAAAAAAATATTGCTATATTACTGAGTCCTAAATGATCTATTATTTCTCTTGCTTTTTATGTTGTTAAATGGATGATATTTAATTTAGAATTCATTTTTAATTGATTTTTTTTATTTAAATGAATTGAGGGTTTATATTATGCATGTTTTTAGTTTAATTGCAGTACGCTTTTTATTTATTTCAATATTATGCATTTATAAATATACATATTAGTTTGAAAATTGATTTAAATATTAATTTCAGACACATTTTAAACTATACCTACTAACTTACTTATTAAAAGATTTGTATATTTATTTGAAATAAAAGATGTTAATTTATAAGAAATCGTTTTCCTTAATACTTGAGTATGTAAAACTTTAACAGTATTAAGTTGCAACCTAGTAATTAAAAAAAAATTATGCGTTATAACATAATAAGTTCAGTTTAAATGTTACAATTTATTTTTAAATGATTTAATTCTTTACAATAATGAGAATTATTTTCTATGCTATTTTCAATTTATTGATTTTTATTCATAGTCCCATGAATAGCCTAGAAAGGATGATACACAAACAATGTGTTTATATATATTTAAGCCAGTATTTATATAATTTTCTCATATAGATGTTCATGATAATTTAAGTTATAAAAATCTGTAAAATATTCTATTTGCTTAATAATTGTTAATCTATCAATTTATAATAGTTTAAGGTTTATATATTATTTGTTTTTCTATTCATGTAAATTCTTAATTTTCTTATATAGGAATGCTTTGAAGATATGTTATTGAAAGACATATTTTAATAATATTAAGAACTTACATAAATAATCATAAATTCAATAAGCAATGTATTGATATTAGTTATATTAAATTGACATTTTCATTGACTTATCAAACTGAAGATATTTAATTTTCAATAATTGTTAGGTATGTAATATTTCGGGAGCTTCTTTTAATAAGTTTAAGAAATATTAATTAAACTTGAAAATTGTTTTAAAGAAATCTGTAATAAAATTTAAATAAAAATTAAAATAATGCAAAATATTTCGTTATAATAATAACAATTAAATTTCACTTGTTCTATTTAACTTTTTACTAAAACAAAGATATTTTCTTGAAAAAGCGTAAGATAGAGAATTAATTAACAAAAACGCATTTATGAAAATTTTTAAACTAAAAATATGAGTTATTATTGTAAGAAGATTATGATTCTAAAAATTTAGTTCCTTGAAAGTTTGAAAAAATAAAAATGCTTTTAGATGTTTTTCGCTAATTAAAATAAACATTATTTATTAAAAAAATTTTATTTCCATAATATATAAATTTTTTTAAATGGGGTAAATATATGTTTCCTGATATTTGCCAACATAAATTTTTAAAAATCTTTCATTTCCTTTATCTTCAAAATCTAATAATATGTTTCGTTCCCTGAGAATTATTAGTTCTGAAAGCAGCAATATTATTTCCTACAAATAATTCTCTTTCCTGGGAAGTATATGCATTTTCTGATACACTTAAGTTGATACAATTAGACATTATTGATACTTCCCGAGAAAGTGGTTTGGAAAGTGTTATATAATTGAACTTACTTGAAAATATTCTTGTCAAAGTAACATAGGGGAAAATGAAATAATTACGTGTATTATATAAGTCAGATGTAAGCATACGTTCAAATCTTATAAGAGAATATTTAATCTAATAAATTAAAAACATAATAACTTTAATTAGTAATTATTCATGAAAAAATTTTATAAAAATATTTAAACCATAGTAGAAATACTTAATTAACCTAAATTTAATATAAATGATTAATTGATATTAATGAAACAACGTTTTCAAGTTTTACAACAATATATTTTCATCAATAATGAGATAATAATAATTACGATATTTTAATTCTTTAGATATTTGCTTATCTAAACACTATTTAATTATTAATATTTCATTAGTAATACTAAAAAATATGATTACTCTTTTAAATAAAAATTATGATTAATAAAAAAAATAATGACACTACGTAAATAGTCTAGTTTCATATGTTTTTAAGCCGCTAATACCTTTATCATATATATATATATATATATATATATATATATATATACAGGTGATTATTAAAATAATGGAAACACTTGTGAATAAAAGGGACATTTATGAATTCCCTTCGTAAGCATTAAAATGTTATCTTAGCTACCAGCTTTTTTCTAATATAAAAATTACATTTATTAGGTAGCATGAGAGAGCTTTAGCACAGTTGTCTAGGTTTTGAATTTCTGTCACAAGGGTAAAATGTTAGACCTCACAGATTTTCAGAGAGGCCAAGTTGTAGGAGCCCGACTAGCTGGACTGACAGTGACCAAAACTTCACACCTTTTAGGCGTTTCTAGAGATACGGTGCATAAAGTCATGAAAGCATGCACACAGAAAGGAAAGACCAGTTCAGCAAAGCAAAATAGTGGACGAAAGGAGAAACTGAGTAAAAGACACCGACGGGTATTAAAGTGGATTGTAGTGTCTAAAAAGAAAACAACTGCAGCCAAAGTGATCGCAGAACTCAATCAGCATCTGGATTCCCCAGTGTCAATAATCATAGTTTGGATATACTTTCATAAAGAGAGCATCTACGACAGAACAGCAATTCCCACATTATTTTAAATTTTATTACTGATTCTAATATCTCTTTTCCCAGATGCTAATATAAAAGGTTGTGTAGAGTGACAAAATCTGGTCGATGGATAAGTGAAAGACTTATATAGTTAGACGAATCATGTTTCACACCTTTCCTCACAACAGGACGGGTACATGTCTGGAGAACACCTGCACAAGCGTATAATCCTGAATGGTTCTTTCCAACTGTCAATCATTGAGATGGATCGGTCGTGGTATGGGCAGCCCTGTCATGGTTTTCTGATGGTCCATCATAACCCTGAAAGGAAGGATCACTGGAGAGAAGTATAGAAAAGTTTTAGCTGACCAGGTTCATCCTAAAATGCAAACTTTGTTTCCTGCAGGAGATGGAATTTTCCAATATGATAATGCCCGCATTCATGCAGCCAGAGTTGTCCAATCATGGTTTGATGAGGATGAAGTGGAACATCTACCTTAACGCGCACAGTCCTAGACCTCAATATAATCGAACCGCTGTGGTCTATTTTAGAGCTTTCAAACCGGAATCGATCTCCTCTACCGGCATCTCTCATGGGCTTTTCACAATATCTCCATGAAGAATGGTACAATATTCCTTTACACACTATTCAGAATTTGTATGATTCGATTCCCAGGCGATTTCAAGCGGTATTATATGTCAAAGGCAGTCCTACGCCATGTCAGTAAAGAGTTCCTTCAAAATCTAGGGTGTTTTCATTATTTTGATAACCACCTGTATTTATATATATAAATTTTAAAAAAGAAGTCTAGAGTATAATACGCTAAAGTAAAATGGATATTGATAAACTTTTAGAATAAAGTTGTGCAAAAATGAATTTAAAACAATTGTTATTAATATAACTATAAAATAAATTTTTATTTTTTACTATATTAGAAATAGTTAAATTGACAAGTATTTAATACAATGATTTAAACATGTTACTTTATTAAGAAATAATTTACAATAATTAACTCTAGTTAATGGAAAAATACTGAAATAGTTTGTAACATTTAACATTTATTTTCTTTTTCTATTAGTGAAAAAAATTATCTAAGGGGATCAAATCACAAGGAGAAATTGTTAAAGATTTTTAAATTTCAAAATATTTTGATTAAATAAACTATAATTATTTAATTAATTTTGTAAAATATATCGTAATTATGAAATAGGAAACAAGATGCTGGTAATAAGTCCTTTAAGAAAAAGTAAGTAATAGATGTTAAAATATAATCACTAATTTCCAAAGTTTGAATTCGAATTATCTTACACTTTTTAAATTTTATAGATGATTCTGTGTGATGAATTTAAATTCAAAAATTTATTCCAGACTTTTCTATTATTTATACTGTTTTCAATATTATCATTTGTATTTGGATTAAATCCAACATGTTATTGCCATTTAATGGACATATTAATTGCATAAGCTGCTGCAATTGTTTATGTAATCCAACTCATTAAGGAACATTTCCCCTGAGAATATTACTCAAGAATCAAAGGGTTAAGATTTTCTGGAATTTGAGATAGATGCACCTGCGCATACTAGAAATACTCCATCTATCTCTTGTTCAAATCTCTGACTTAGAAACAACCTATAATACTTTCTTCGAAAGTAAATGGTTTTAACCACAGAGTTAAGATGAATTAAGACTTACACATTTTCTCATTGATTAATTAGGATATAAAATGTTAACTTAAATATCAAATAAATATCTCTTCATAATTTATAATCTACCTTTTAATCAGGTTTTTAAATTCTGTGTATGTAAATTACAGAAAAGACTTTTCCTTTTATTTAGATTAATAGTTTAGATTACAATATTTAAAATGAATCGTTTCTGAAAATGTGTGAAGAAATTGAGACTATACGCATAGTAGAAATTGTTTTACTGTAGAATAATATAGCTGTTTTATTTTCTTACAAAACAAATAAATATGAAATTTTTTAAAAAAATCGATTTTATAAGAAAATGTATTCATCCCTTTATCTTTACAAATGAAATTTTCAAGCATTTTGAAACTGAAAAGCAACAGCATTGTCTTACTCTGAATGGAGAGTGTTAATCTTAGAACATTTGAATATCCATTCAAATTGTAAAATGCAGCTGTAAGCATCTGAGAAATTTCCCCACGAGAAGGGAATAGTGCTTAATAAGCAATGTTCAAAGCATAAACTCTCGATTTAAGAGTATACAATTCATTTACATAGGTAGTAGCTCTAAGATCGCCTCGAATGAAAATCCCATTTGCAAGCAGGTGAGCAACGTGCCCTCGAAAACGCCTCAAACCATAAAACACTTGAAGAAAAAAAGAAGCTGCAATCGGTACTCTTGATAGATAAAAAACAGCTGGAAATTCGATTTACGGGGGCAGAAAAGTGATTGCTAAGACTTTACTTTGTCCCAAAAGAAGAGACTGGTTTTTATAATCGCTATCCAACCTCTCCACCGAAAAATCAATAAATAACGTGATTTTGAGCAGAACGCTCTTTTTGTGTGTGTGTTTTTTTTGTTCTTATTGCTGTAGTTTGTTTTTCGCGACTTCGGCGTGTTGTTTTTTGGAGCTTTGAAAACAATTACATTATAACATTAGATATCGCAATAGAGATTTCTGGTTTCTCTTTATCGAACTGAGAATGGAAACTTCTAATTTTAAAACAAGAATAACAAAGAACAACAATACACGAAAACTTTAATTTCTACTGCAACTGTAGTTTTATTGAAATTAATTTTGTATGTATAATAATTTCTGTATGTCTTCAGTATTCTAAAGTACTTTTTGAAAATTTCCAATGAAAATAATTATTAAGGTGCAAAATTCACGTAGTTTTTTTTAAAAAACCTAATTAAAGTTCTTACAATAAAAAGCCCTTATTAAACTGAATTAAACAATTTTATTAAAATTTTTTGATAGAGCAAATTGTAGCTTAGATATAGATATGAATTGTAACTATAAAGAATATTTTACATAATATTTTAAAAGTGTAATTAAAATTACATCGACGTATAATAAAAAATATAAATATCCATTATGATTCACAAATCCACTGAATGTTTTCATCAATATTTCAGGTAAAAAAAAATTGTCTTTATTTTTAAGTTAATATTGACGAATTGTTATATGAGACTATAATTTGAAACATGACAGGAATTAGATAATATATACCGAATTCATGATATTTTTACAACATTTGTATTAAATGTCTAAGCATACTGAGTTCATTAAAAGCGATGAATCTAATCACAAGAATTTGCGTGGCATTTGTTCTCAAACTATACTTTATTTTTAAATAATTTAAAACAAATGTAATAGGAATTATTTTGCAATTTTTGGAGTAAAAGGCAAAACATACCTTTGTCACTTATAGTAGTTTCGCATTGTAATGTGATCATTTTATTTTTACTCCGTTATGGTTTTAATTATTTCAAATTTATCAGTTTTTTAATTGTATAGTCACAAATGAATTAGTAATGCTATTGCCTTTAAAACATTTAGCAAAAATTTTTATATTCGAAAAAATTTTATTTAAAATAAGATTATTTTTTTTATATGAAAATTGTTTAAATTATTATAAAAATAAGTATTTAATGAGGCATAAAACACTTAATTACCATGAAATAATATTTCAGTACATCAAATATCACAGTATATACCTTAACTCTTTATACATTTAAGAAATCGTACATGTTTGAATGAAGGAAATGGATAAAGTTTTCATTAAATTAAACGTAACATGTTAGGAAGAAATAAAGAAAAACCTTATTAATAAAAACTAATATTGAAATCTTGTTTAATAAAATGAAACATATTTGAATCTTAAGTACATACTAATTCACTATTATTCAATATCAAATTAAGAAAAGTATTTTGTATTTCTTTATTGAGTTTGACAGAATAATGCTTCAAATGATAGAAATAATTCTTCAAATAATAATCCAAAATTAATATCATCCATATAATAAATTATCAAGATAAAAAAGTTTTTAATATCTAATATATATTTATATATATATATACAGATCATTGGATAATTTATATTCGAAAATTGCAGTTTGTATTATAGTAATAAAATTGTTCCATATGACATTAAAAAGACAATTTTTATTTAATATATGTAAAAGATTTTAATTTCATTTATTTTAAACTTTTTAAGACTTCTTAATTTTTATTTGAATCAGAGCTGTTTAAAAATTCGAAAATGTAAGAAACCAGCAAGAATTTTACAAACTATATGATTGAAAGACCTGCATTCTTGAACTAGGTTAATATTTAATGTCAATTCTGATATAGCTATTACAATTGTGAGAAATTAACATATAATTAACAAAAATGGTTATTACATTAAACATAACTTTCAATTGGTGACACGATTTTTTTATGGCCTTCAATTGGAAGGGCTATATTGTATCTAACTATATATTGCTAAAAAATGCATAAGCTAACAGCCCCATTTACAATACATTCGTAGTGCAGTCATGAGAACCTTTGCAGCTGCATTTGAAGCCAATGGCTATTATTCGAGGTGGCTAGCACAGATGATGCACGCCATTACGGAATGAATGTACCATACATCTGTGGCGCTGCTATCTCACCCCTTTCTCAAGTAGACAGGAGTTGTTCTGGGGATCTGACCACCAGGAGCTTCCAAATCTGACAGCTAACTATCATTATTGCTCTCCTTCGACTTTAGTTCATAATGTCAGTGAGTGAGAGGCACTGCCCGGGTTAGGTGGGGAGATTTTTGAGGAGAGAGTTGCCACAAATATAATATTGTTTTAATAAGTAAAAATCATGAAATGCTTGGTACATTGTATGAATCAGCAAAAATATTTTGTCTGTTAAAAGGACGGACTGATTTTATAAAGAAAACATTATATTGGTGATTGGGAATAAATATAATTGCTACTTGTGAATATTTATAAATAAATTCTAGCTCATTGTATTTAATATTTTCTTTTAAAGTTTTTGCTTAAATTATAATTAACTTGTTACTGAGAAACGCACTTTTAAGTCTGTAAATATTGTGCAGTTCAGGAAAAAATGATAGGGTGATATACATAATCGTTTATAGAAACTAAATGAACTATGAAGCTATTATTAAAAATTGTATAGTTTATGTGTATCTCAATATTATATTTTCTTGATACTATGCCAATCATTTTAATTGTGTCTACAAAATATCTATTGTACTATGATGAGTAATGATTTATTACACTTCCATAGTGATAAACAAGAAATAATTGATGTAATTTTAATATTTGTTAACTTAAAATAAAGTTATTACAGAGATAGAAAAGTAAAAAAATCTGACTAAAATGAATGTTATCTAGAATATTTAACAAATAAATAAAAGTACACATTTCAAATGTGATATTAAATAATTAGCAATATGGGATAAGATGAAAGATTACCTTTTTATTGAATTACAATAATAATCTTATATGAAGGAACGTTTTTATTCAATTAAATTTTTGCAATCCCTGATGATAAGTATATGATTGCCCTCAATATTATAAAGCTTAGGAAAGGGATATACATTTAAAATAATTTATTATTTTTTTATCATACTACTAAATACTACGAATTGACTGTTAATCATTTATTAATATTATTAAGAATCCTTCTCTGTTCAAAAATGCTATCTCAAAAATGTTTTGTCAACTGTCAATATTTCTAGTTTTTTTAAAGTTCCATACTGTTGTTACTTCTTTAAATTAGAAAGTTCGATTTACTTTATTCATAATTTATCTGAAATCAGGTAAAAACTTGCAATTTTCTTAAAATTTGAATCACATGATAATTAAGATGTTGCTAGTTTAGCTGAAGTTTAATCTTCTTGTCAAGGGAAATTTTTATATTCAAACTCCAGCCATTATGAGTATTTCTTTTCTTCCCCTCAAAAAACTGTGAATTGATGTCATCTTATATAGTGAGGCACCTAAAAGTTGTGCTATTGTTACGCAGAAAATGGGTACATAAGCAGATATTAAGAAAACTTCCACATCCAAAGGTATCATTTCCCTCGAAGTACATTGAAAATGTAACTTATTTCGCATATTATTATTCGATACCAATATGAACATTTATAGAGTAAGATATAGAACCGGCTACCTTCCAGTAAAGGGAATGATGTCTGTTTGAAGCAGTCTAATGTGACTTGCAATGTGAAACTAGATTAATTACTTTTCATATAAGTTGCACGACTGATAATTTTTATCTTATAAAAATTCACATACTTATTATAAATGTAAATATTAAAATAAGCATGACAATTTTTAAACCTACTACATAAATGAAACAAATTCAAAAATATTTAAAGCATCAAAAGAAGTAAATATGTTTATTTTTAAAAAATAAAGTCATAATAAATCCAAAAATTTTAATAATTTTTAATTAGAAGTGTTCTCATTACAATTCTATTTACCAAAAATTCAATCATAGTGCTTTTGTAATGAGTAATTTAGCTTTACTTTGCTTTGACAATTTGAATCCAAAACAGCTTAATGAGAGCAGAATAAGTACATACAGATTTTGAAGACATTAGTTTGTGGCTTTATAGAAAGTAAGAACACAAAAATTTGTATTAAGCAGTTTATCTGGGGCTATGAATCTTTCTCCATGACAAACCAAATCCATCCCAATAACTTTTTTCCTGTTGTTCAGTAAACAAGATATTGATTATATAATTTAAAGGTTATAGAGATTCAGTTAATTTGTTCAGTTTTTTCAATGTTTTTTCAGTTTTCTAATCTGTAATAATTTTCTAATGATTTTTCTTTGGAATACTTGATGGTAAATTATAACTATTGGCTTCAAAAGATGAAAGGTAAATCTAACTTGTTTATTATTATTCTAAGTTATGATTAAACGAAAATATTATTTATACATTTTTATGACATCTATTTAAAAATATAGCAAATGGCTATTCAAAAATTTAAATGAAAATTTTTGAAGAAAATAAAAACTAAATGCACCAAAAAAGTGTTTCGCTTTTAATAAAAGAAGCTTCAACATATCATTGCATTCTTTTAAGAGATACCTTACAGGTGCTTTAGTAAGATTTCTATTGTCGTTTGCAGTCTTTTGTTGAAATATACTTTCCTACTAAACAGTAAAAAAAAAAAACTCATAAGAAAAAATCTATGCATGCTTAATATTATTTGAAATTTTTCTTTATTCATATTTAACTTTGACTTGTTAAACAAACAGTTCAAAACCTCCAAGTTTGGAGAAAAATTACTTTTACACAATTTTTAACATATATTTACTGTTTTTTTTTCAGAATATCTTACTTATGAGAGCAAATTTTTAGGTGATATGCTATTATAATTTTTCAATATAGATACTTTTATATATTTGTCAATTCAATTATACATCGAATTTATTTTAATAATCTAACAATGCAATGAAAAAATTTTTTCCGTACCAAACATTCTATACTTTGTGTTTTAAATTATTAATTTCTAGTTTGGGGAAGAAAATTAGTATGCCTTCTGTCTTTCAAGCAATAATGTTTAATTTCACATGGAAAGTAGATAATGATTGACCAAATTTTTATCAAAGTTAACCATGAATTATTTTTTAAGTCTTGTGTTTAATTTCGTTTTCTACCGACGAATTCATATTCATTTAGACCACGAGAAACAAAATTGATTTCACGTTAAGACATTCTCCTTAAAGCATTATTTACAGCTGCCTTTCAATTATCAGAAATCGATTTCTACGTTATAATTTTATTTGTATTTTCTACTAAAAAGTAAGATTTTTTTATTATAAGCGAATTTAATTAACTGTCAATTTTCAGTAATGATAAAAATGGTGTATTTCTTAGGAGCTGAGTTGAAGACATCATTAGTTATTCCTTAAGTTAAGGATTTACCACTTTCAGCACTTATAGTTTATGTTTGACTTTCATTTTTAACTTGCGTTAAAACAGAAATGTTCAAAATCTGTTTGAGGAAATAAAAAAAAATTCAAGATTTCTTGAAAATGCCATAACACATATTTAGTTAATTATTTATGACCGCAAGTTGGTTAAAAATTTCCAAAATACATTTGATGCATGTAACCTCATAAAATAATTGACACATGTAATTATTTGCAAAATATTTCTCACGGGGAAAAAGATTTTGCAAATAATTACATGTGTCAATGATTTAATGAATATTTTCTTACTTGAGTAAAAACATTTTAACATAAAGTTAAATACTTTTTTATACATTTTTGAAAAATTAATCTTATAATTATAATTTTAATTTTTACATTATAATTTTTAATTTTTCATTTTATTGCCTAAAAAATTCTAATTTACTTTCTTAGTTGTTTATTTACTCATAATTATACGAATTGTAATTTAAATAAGATTAATTTATTTATGGTAAAGAAATATACTTTTACATACAAATGGTATTCGGAACAGGTGTGAACAACCTGTATTTTCTCTCTTAATCTTAGTATTTTATAAGTATTAAAAAGCTTATAAATGAATTGTATTTATATGAGAAAAATAATGCTTATCATTTATGCACATAAACTGAAAATTAGTAAACAGAAAATTACAGAAGCTCTTTTTCCCCAATTTTCCTAGTTTTTACATTTTCTATTTTCTTCTTTTCATTCCGTTAATGATTTATTACGATTATTACAAGAACAACTTCCAAACTTTATAAATCGGTTGTATAGTTTCCGTTTTTCTTACTCATTAAATGGATAAAACTTTTTGATTCTTCTTAAAATGTATCCTTTTTTAGATAGTTTACTCTTCCAACAGATACTTCGTGTTCAAACGAGCAGGTTGTTATTTATAAATCCTGTTCAAGTAATAATTCATATTACTAATATACACATTATTAATTATATACAAATTTAAATTAATAAAATTAATCTTATCTCCTATAAATTTATTAAATATTTTGCTGTGTTATTAGTTTCAACATTACAAAGATGTAAAATTGCAACATTCCGAAAAATCTTACAAATAAATTATATTGAACTTTAAAATTTTTTTTTGTCCAGTTATTGTATTTTTACATTGTGTTTTATTCAAATGTTACCAATACAAATCAGTGTTTTATAGGTATCAATATTTAGTGATTGTGTTTAACTAAAGAACTGAATGTTTCAGGTAACTTAATGTCAATATTAAGTAGTTTTTACGCTTCAGTGTTTGAGCATTCTTATAATCAAAGCAATATTGTTTAGCGAGTTTCAAATATTTAATATTTAATTAATACAAATGAGTATTCAATAATGAATTTTTCATTTAAATTTATTATCAGGTAGAACTCTTCGAAATAAGAAACGTTTATTCAAATGGAAGTATCACTTACAACAGGCAATTGAAAAATTTTTTTCAAGGCACTATATAAATAAATAATATTTGCATATATATATATATATATATATATTATAATTTTAAATTATTTTTTACAAGATACTTACAATAAAATTGATCATTTTTAGAATTTGGAAAATGAAATGAATAAATGAATTTAAATAATTGTTTTATCGATGTTTTGTATAAAGTAGGATACGTACAAAGATTATACATATAAAAGAGCATTATTGTGAAATAGTTTTATTAGTGAAGCAATCTTTTTATTAATCTAGAGGTTTTAAAAAAAAAGAAAAATTTCATTTACTGAACTTATAAATGCAAGGGATGAATTTTATTCCAATGGTTTGTTTCGGAGGAATAAATAAATCAATAAATGTATTGGACGAACTAAAAACAAAATATCGTTCAGAAAAAAACATTTATTCATATGAACTCAATGTATAAAAAGATCTGCACTGTCATATCTTCACTTTCAAAGATCTACTTTTCATTATTTTATCAGAAACAATTCGTAAAAAAGGATTTTTCTTCAAACCTGTTGCATCAAATATTCCTAGAATCAGGTGATCAAATTCATCAAAAGTAAAAGTCTCTTTTGACGGAAAAATTTCTCTGCCACGTTCGTTCATGCAAATATTCATGAAATTCAGAAATCCTCTTTGACTTGCCGTGTTTACAAAGGAACGTTTGTTTCAAACGGAAATCCCCCACTCCTTGTTTTCCAGTTATTACACTTTGAGGCACACTCTTCCTATTCCCTAATGGGGATATCCACTGCAGTCATTTCTTCAAAACAGGTGCCCTGTCTAGTTCATGGGCTAAATAATTATGTGGAAGCTTTTTGGAATTAAATTTGATGACTCTATTCGAAGATCTTTCAGCCAATGGTTATGTGGTTGAAAGGAAGATCATTTAATAGCTATTGTTTGAATAATGCTTAAAGTATTTTTGTGTTCATAATAATGTTTCTTTAGCCATATTGCAAGAGTAAACAGTTTTAAAGAAGCTTATTTGTTATATATCCACTTGGAATAAATTTTCAATGAATGAAAATATTGCGTTTATATATATTAGTAATTAAATATTTATATAATTGAAAGATACCTAAATTATGATTGCAAGAATAATATAAGTATACTTGAGCTTAAAATGCTATTATTTAAGTGTCTTAAGCTTAACACTTTATTTAAAGTATTATAATGAAATATTGTATACATACTTTCTAAATGCGTTAAATTTCATACAATAAAATGCTTTTAATCTAAACAAAGTTTAAATAACGTTAAGTTTTACTAAATTTTATATTACATAATAATGAGTCGATGATGAATTATGTGTATGAACATAATGATAATAATCATTACATGTAGGTAGGAGCATTTTTATCCTTAAATATGTACAAACTCTGAAAATAGTGAGTTAAATGAAAATATTAAGTCATTATATAAAATTTGAATATAATAATCTTGGACAATAAGAATAAAAGTGACGTTATTGCAAATACGCTTTTTTAAAATTTTAATTCTTAAACGTTATATTTCAATTTTTTGTTAACTAGAATGGCTTTACTGAAATTAATTATTTTTACATTTTCTTTAATTATCATAATATTAACTTAGCTAAGTTAAGAGATATTTTTAGATTTAATTTTGTATTGTTAATACATGAAAATAGCCCTTTTTTGACTGTTCTGTTAACTATAAAATTTAAACTGTGAATATAATTTGATGGTTTAGAATAATTTGTCTCTACAGTTTCTTTAATATTTACAAAAATGATAATTAAATTTTCTAATTCTTTTGTATTAGTGAACAATAATAATAAGGGTTTGACAAAGCAAATTTCAATAATTATTTTTAATTATACAAAATGGTAATTTTATCAATTAAATAAATATTTCATGCATGCATGAATATATATATATATATATATATATAGTTTGAACTTCACTAATATTTTTTTAGTTATTTATGTACTTTTAAAATCTAGTTTTTATTTATGTTATATATTACTCAGCTCTCAAATCTGTTTTAGTTAAAATCTTTTAAATGTATAAATTTTTTTTCTTTCGTCTTTTATACTCATTACTTACCTAAGCAAATTGGTTTCTTTAATGAATTGAAAATAATCAAATATTTACTGCACATCTTTAGAATTTTGTAAAAAGTGTAGTTTAATAATTGTCTTATATGTGTGTTTCTTTTTATTCAAAATAGCCCGTAACTTATATTTCAGAAAATTTGTCTATAAATTATTTGAAAATCTGAATGAAACAAATTAAATAATATCAGTTATAATGAAATATTACTTACATTTATATCATGAATAATAAAACAATAACAAAAGTGTAATATCCTCGAAAAATGAAAAAAAAAGATTGATATAACTATTTCCTATTATAAATATTTTTCTATATTATGCATTAATAGTTATTTATCTATATTATTTATCAATAACTACAAATGAGAGTTAATCATTTCTCGGGTAAAATCACAATTTTAATACAATAATATTTATGATATATAGTTTTACATTTTTTACAAATAGTGTTTGATTTGAAAATCTAAAATTTGTAACAAATTTATAGTTACATTAATTCCTAAATTTATTCTGTCAATATTTAACTATAAAAATTTATAATTTTTATCTAAATTAGTTAACAAAATATTTAAAATAGGTACAAAATATTTAAAAGAATACGACAATGGAAATAAAATGATCTTGTTTAGGATGCCAATAATTTGCTGTTTATAACTATGCAAACAATGTAACTCACTTAAAATGATATGTCGCAGAATTATTTTAAAGCTATTTATACACAAAAATAAGTGTTTTTTTTACAACTTTTTATTGAAATTAAAAAGGTAAGCACACGAGCATGAGTAAAATTTTAAAAAGGTTAACAAACTTATTAGTCAGAGAATATGAAGTTAGATACCATCTTTCCTTAAGCTTCCTGGCAATTAGTTTCCTATTTAATAAATAAAAGAGCAGAGAAGAAAGCAACCCATTAGACTCGAACCGGAGATGCAAAAAATGGCTGCTTCAAATAATTAAACTCTACGATTCTCTTCCGACTGCAGAATCTTTTCCACTTAAAAACTTAGCAAGCATAATCAACCACTATTACATATCACTGCCATTGTAATCTGAAATGGCAGTTGACTATGCCTCCCGTTCAAGCTTGTAACGTGAGAATTTTTCTTTGGTCCCTGTCTATTTGTCCTTCGGGATACGTTTAATTAGGTAATTGAGTTTAGGTACTTAACATCTGAATCCATTAACTGTGTCAGCTAAAGTTTTTTCCTTTTTCAGAAATTGATAAACTACTTTGAGCTTTCAAGGGGGTCAAGATTCGCTCAGGGAATTATCGTCTGAAGCATTTTGAATGTGTGATGTTATGAGATTGTTACTTTTATTTTGTAGTCTTTTGTTAAATGTAATTATAAGTGATTAAATTGGAATTTAAAAGAGCTCTGATTTATAATCTTGGTTCAGTTCTGTATATTAGTAGTTACAGATTTGACGCTTTTCTATTTTAAGAAATTACTCACACTTCCACCTAATAATAACTGTTTGATCTCAAATATTTTGAATTTTTTTCAGTTATTAATTTATATTTAAATGATTAGGAATCTAATGTCATAATAAGTAATTTTCGTTTGCTTCTCAATCTTATTTGTAACTAACAAAACTGGATTACTAAGCAAAAGCTTATAAAGATTTAAAAGCAAAAATAATTTAATTTTTAATATTAATACTATTGTAATAAATTTCTGTATCTATAAAGTTGTATGCTTTTCAAAATTCTTTTTTTTTCATATATTATTCCATTTTTGAGTTAATTTGAATACATTTTTCTTATTGTCAAAGGAGATACAAAAAACGAAAAATGTTTTCTGTTGTAAATATTTAAATTTATTTTTTGAGTCTATTATATTTGTCGTTTATGACTTTAGGTTGATCTTAATTACTTTTCCTAAATAAATGTGTATTTTAATCATACACTATTTTTTACTTCTCGTCTTTTTGAATAGAGTGTGAATTTGTGAAGCTTGATCGTCTAAACTGCAATAAAATAGTTTCTAAATTTTCTTTCCTCAAGGAGTTGTTTTGTCCTTCTGGAATAAAAGACGATCAAAATTTTATGTTATTTAAAATATAAAAATATGCAAATTATTAACCCTGCTAAATATACTTTAGAAAAATATATTATGGTATAATGACAAGTAATGTATAGTATCATATCAAGATAAACTTTATAAGCTTATTTTATTGCCGAGGATTCGAAATTGGAGTTTTAATATTTTTTTCTCTTTAATTACAAAATACATTCAGTACATCTTTTGTCTTTAAAAGCGTCTTATGGTTTTAAAAAATGTATATATGTTTTTATTTATTTGAAAAGACAACAATGCATTGTAGTTAGTTAAATGCCATTAAATATTTTCTTCACTATAACAACGGGAAAATAATTGACATGAAAAACTTCAAGATGAGTTTAAGAATAAAATCTGCCTCAAATATATACTATTCATTACGTTATTTTAAAAAAATTTTATAAAAAATAAAGTGCCAATAAAAGTAAATACTATTATATATTTAATATTAGTGATAGAACTTCTTTCTAAAATATTTTCCAAAAAGGAACTATAAATAAGTATTGGAAAAGTATGTAGTGGTTTCGGTTTTTACATCTAACATGTTATATCAAGTATTTTGTTTTTATATATTCAGAACAAAACACAAGCAACATTTTATGTATTTTCTAAATCATAAGAAAAAAATTAACGCATAATTTTTAGCAGTGTTTCTTAAAACTTTTTTAAAATTTTTAAATAACCAAATTAAAAAAATCGTTTTTATTTGGAACTCCATTAAAAAGTTAATCATTAGAAAAAATGGAAAAAATGAAAACTATATGCACCATAATGATTTTTCTGAAACTTTTAATGTGACCTAATTGATTTTATTTAATCAATGAGAGAAAAAAGTGTAAATATATTGTAAATTAAATATTTGTATACTTTTTAAGATAAAAAATAATTAGGAATCCGAAATACGACTTAAAATATTGATTGAGAACGACATTTATACATTAATTTTTGAAACATTGTTTTTAGACTGTTTAAGAAACTTGAAATCAACTGCAAAATTTTAATAAAGCAAAAAATAATTCATTTTTTATATGAACGAACTTGAATAAAGTATTTTATGAAAAATATTTCTTTTTTGAAATTGCATATTTCTTTTTTGAAAACAGATAATTTTTAGAACATCAAAATGTACTATAGTTAATTTAAAATGTAGTGAACTAATTGATTTTTTAATATGAGAAGGGAATATCAACTTACAAACAAAGATATTATTTTTCAGAGATGGCCCCTAAACGATGGGCGTTTGCGGGTCTCTATTGACTAACAGTGTGAACAGTTTAGAAAACAGGATTTTCATGTCAAAAAATTGAACAGAACTCTCGGATATCATGGATTCATGTCCTTTTATTTTTGGTAACCAGCACAAGCTGTAGGTAACCTTATGAAAGTCCCTAGAGTAGTACCTTTGTTATTGTTCTAGAAGATCATACCTTGCTTTTTCCAAATAATATTCAATTCTTCAACCATTATTTTTTCAATAAATGAAATTCAAGAAAATGCCATTGAATTTATTATTATTTTTAATTATAACTTTTTCTGTATTTCTTTAATTTGCGTATATCTTTGTCAAAGTCATGTCATTAATTAAAAGGTTATAATATTTTTTATGAGAATTATTCGAACACTTGAAATATTTCTAAGAGGCTTAAGAAAACGGAAATGAGTTAAGAAAATGGGAAAGTTTACTTCATATATTTTTAGATATTTGTTTTTGCTTAAATAGTGTTAAAATGATTCATCATTATTAAATAAATATGTCTTACTAATTATAGACACACTGTTTCATCTAATAATAATAAAGTCATCAATAATAAAGTGAATAATGTGAATAATAAAGTGAAAATATAGGTTTTTGAAAATACATCTTTAAGTACTTTAAACATGCTAGCACACAAGCAACGTTAAGCTTTTAAAACAAGTAAAACTTGTTTTACAAGCATAACAAGTAAACAAGCATAACAACGTGCTTTTAAAACAAGTTATAACATTGCTTGCTAAACATTTTACAAGTCTATTTTGTAAAAATTTAGCAAAAAAACATTGTAAAATTTATGAAAATATAAGAATTTGAAAATAATTCTTTTAATTATATTTTTCTCCAAGAGGTGTAGTTTCTGTAAAATTATTAGACTTAGTAATCATTGTGTTAAAGTTAATAACATATTTTGGTTTATTATTATTTTTTGGATACAGAAAATACCAGTTTGGTAGGTAATATTTTGAAAATATATTGCACCATAAATGTAAGCGCACTGTTTAAATTAACAAAATTATCTATTTTAATTTTTAAAAGTTATCTGATTACTGAGTACTTCATTGCCATATTATTACATAATATTACTGCTTTAAAAATGTGGGACAGTATAGTTACGTTTTACCATACATCATAATCCATCTAATTTCAGATATCAGCTTCTTTATTAAGAATAAAATGTTTTTTGAGTTATGTTATTAGAAATAAAATGTTTTTTGAAGTAATTTTTTTATTCTAAAATTAAATTATTTCAATTGTTAAACATCTTCTTTTAAATTTTTTTTAAAAAATAATGTAAAGTAAAATTTATTGAAATCTACAGAATTCGCTTTGAAATTTTTTTTTTTTTCAGAATTCGCCTAAAAAAATTTACTTAATTTTTTCCTTCCCAAAATTTGCAATCAATTTTAAAATTGCTTGAATATAACTCTTTTTATTAAATATTCAAAAATATCTTTACAATAGAATGTTTAAGCTTCAAAAATAAGAAAAATAATAATATTTAATGAAATTAAGCCGTGTAGAGTACATTATAAATGTAATTATGCATCTAAAACTAGAAATAATAACTTGAAAAGATACTTAGTCAATCAGAATGACTCAATAAATAGAGTGAAACAAATAAAATTTCTCAAAGACATAATGAAAGAAGAATTCATATATTTGTTGAAAATACTTTTCTTGCTCTATACAATTATAAAATAAAGAAATTGTATATTTTTTACAGTTTTAAAAATGTAATTGTTAGGGGCTCTTTGTCACTCATTATAAAATTGCCTGAATTCCTTAATTTAAAATTAATAACACATTTTTCAAAACTACTGCTACCTCAGTTAATTGTATGTTTCTGAATAAAGTATAATACTGAGCATTTTTCATATTTAGAAACCAAAATCTCACAGATATATAAAGAATAATGAAGAAATACGTCATCTATTTAAAGGTATTGATTGATTCACTTTCTATTCTGTCAAAAATAAGGAAAAGAAATGCCATTATCGACAGCAAAATGTTAAATTTACATCATTGCTCTGTTAAATAAGAGAAAGGAAAAGTTTTTATTAAAGCATTATAGAGAGAGATAGTGAAAAGGTAATATACAAAAAACACTAAAGAAAGGCGAATGTCGTAAAATGAAAATTAAATCACGAAATATGGTTTCTCTTTAACACAAGAAACGTGTATAATTTTGAACAACTTTAGAAGAGGTAAGATAATTTTAAGAATTTCCGTCTTTGGTTTGAAAATAGGATATTTTTATGAGTTACGAATCAAACAGATTTGTTTTTTTGAACAACAAAAAATCAGAAAAAACTACAAAAATTTCATACAGTTCTTAAAATCATAATGATTTAACAATTTTTTTTTAATCCTTTTTATTGCCTACTCTTTTTCTTTGCGAATAGATAAGTTTAAGTAGTTCTCATTTTTTAAATCAGAACATAAAATTTATTTAATAACTAAAAATTTATTTTTCTAATAAAATTAAAGTTATTATTTAATTTTTGAGAGATAGATGATTTTAATTTATCAATGGAAAATTAATTTGAATAAAATTTTAAGAATCCTCCTAAGCTATATTTTATAACCTGACAAAATTAGCAGTTTATATTGAAAAATCACATCTCATGCCATTGTTTATAAGAAATAGTTATTTAATATTTAACTTATATTGGATTTGTATGTGTACCACTTTATACACTCTTTTCAATTATTATTTTAAATTCTTAAAGTTATAACTTTCTATATAATTTTATTAAACCGCAAATGATATTATTTTTTAATTATTATCATAAGAAAAATGTAGGCGGATAAAACAGTTACATGAAACATTACATGAACATAATGAATTTACAATAATATGTACGCATTTTAATTTAGAATGGATACAAATTAACAGATTTTAATAAAACTTAAAAATATTTACTTAGTAACATTCACCGTTTGAGATGGTCTAATACAAATCTGATTTAACTTCTTTAAATATCTTAGTATGCGTCAATAACTTGCTTCTGCAATATTTATATTTTTATATTTCATTAAAATATAACGATAATATCGAATTTATTATTTTAAATTCTTTTAGTGGAAACGAGTTTAAAATATGATGTTTATTTTATATCAGGAGTGAACAAGATTCGAAACATTTTTAGCACAAAATATCAAAAATATGTAAATTTTAAGGCTAATATTCAATTGAAGTTTATTCATATATTTTAGCACCTTTTCAGAAATTGTTTTTCTATATTTTAAACTTCAAACAACATCTGACGTATTAATTTGCACTTTGCGCAATTCAATATACCGATTAGTTTTTCCATGTAACACTTAAATATTTAAATTTAATTAAATAGTAGCTCTCTCTTTCTTGATGCATGGTCGAGAAATTAAATGATGTTCTTCCCATCTGCAGAATGTTACTTTTTGATAAGCCGAACTGCAAAGCTTTTTTGTCTGTAACACGAATCAGAGTAACCCATAGAGGAGAATCAATTAAGCTTTTCTTAAGTTTTTAATGAATTTCAGAGCATTGCTTCAAAATTTTAATTTCACGGTATCGAATTATAATCTAATATAGGAAGAATGAAAAGTTTAATAGCTTTTACTGCTTAAAATAAACAGCCATTTCAGGATCAGCACAAAATTAGTATTAAGGGATGTTTCAGGATGAGAGGATGTAATTAAAACCGGAATGAAGAAGCCGGAAAAGAAAAGAGCAAATAATTAGTGAAAATTTTTAATTCTCAAAATTCGGGGTTGGGTTTTCTCTCTTTCTCGCATTCGGGTATCGGCTTCAAAAGGTTCCGCCTCGCCCTGTTCAATATTCATGATTTTGGAGCTGTTGGGAAAGTCGTGACAGCAGAGGCAAATAAAAATTCTGTCCCTAGCGATCGAAAATGCTTCTTTAGGGCAGTAAATCGCTTCGGCATCCATAAGAACCCCGAAAAGTGCCCAGTAATCGAGTTCAGACTCGGCTAATCGGTTTTAAACTCAGCCGGATGGCTAATTTCATCCAGTGGTGGTTCAAGAAGAAAATTCAAAGAGGTTAGAAGGCAAGTTGAGTTAATTGAATACTCGTGGATCGAGAATTCCGGGAAATATGTTCACGTAAACAGAGGAGATAACGGTGTGTGCTTTTTCCAGCGCTCCTCCGGAAATTATGTAATTTATGCGTTGGATAATTTGCCGACGCTGCACAAGGCGTGATTTTTTTTGCAATAATTATTTTTTTGCCCTTTCCGTATTTATAATGGTTGCCGGTTTATTAAGGTAATTAGCATTATTCGCGTACTTTACATATCTCTTTTCTCCGTGAAAATGTAATTAGCAACCCAAGAAACGACATCCTAATACGGCACACACTCAAATCCAGTATGCGTGCGTGGAAATTTGTTTAAATATGCATACATTATGCACGCTTTTGTATGCTTTGAACACGCGGCACTACCTCCTCTTCTGTAGCCGGAATAATTAATAATTCCACCACCCTACTCTTAAAGCGATAGTTAATGAAAGAGCTACCTACTCTAAATTCATATTCTATATATTTTCTCATCGATGTTTCGCGGAGAAATCAATTAGTTAATCGTAAATAACGTATAGGAGAAAGTAGAAGTAAAAATATCCGGTGGTGGGATGTCTTGTTTCATATCTAATGGTTTCATGTTTTCTTCCACTTGGAAGGGTTGGGAGAAGGCTTCTTAGCATTGTTACGTGGTGGAAGGAATTCTAGATCAATGTCTTGAAACAATGCAATTCTGAGCAAGAATTTGCGCGACATGTTTCAGCTGAAAGAATATTATTTAATTGAAATTCTCTTAGTCGTGAAATATATGCTTTCACTTACTTTTAATACTTTCAAGGGATAAATCTGCATAAAAAATTATTCTTTAATTAAGGGACCATTGGATTATCATAAAGTTTATATGAAGAATTGTAGAATCGAAATCAAGGAAAGAAATATAGAAAGAAGATTTTATGGAATCCTAATCCACATATTGCGTAAATGACGAATTATTTACTGTATGTTTGTAAAACCAAAAGCGTTTTATCATAAATTTAATGTTATAAATTCAGGAAAACAAGGAAAAATGATATATATTGATGAAATTTATATTTTTTTGTTATTATGGAATTTTCTGGTGTTTTTAAAATAAAAATAGATTGTTTAATAAATTAATTAAATAGAATGTTTGCTATGAAATTAACAGTATTAATGTACTCGTAGTTTTTACGTATACTAATCCCTCAATTCAAGAAAGAAACTTGCCTGCTTGGCAGGTTTTATTATTGAATTGAGAGAATGGTATACATAAGAAAAGCTTTGTCTTAAGAATTGTAATTTATGCGAGAATAGTACAATCTTGTCACTTCTTTTAGTTTTCTTTATTTCCTGTCAAAATGCAAAATAAAATAAAAACCTTTCCTTTCTTTACCTCTATAGTATAAAATAATGTGTAATTTATATTTAAAGTAACTCGTAAAAGCATTAGCTTAATTTGGCATGTTTGATTTTTAAATTTTGAATTTATATAGCAACATTAAATTAATTAATTACGCAATTATATAGAAAATAATCCGTTATGAATGTAATTAATTAAAATTATTAATTTAAGTATTGAGTAAAAAAGTATATGATTTTATTGATTACTTATATTTAAAATTTGAATGAAAATTCTTTCAAAATATAAGCTTTGAGAAAAAGGCTTCCGAATCTTAGCTGAGGTAAATTTAGTGAAAAGAAATAAATTTCCCAAATGAAAGAACTCTCAATCATCAATAAGAGCAAAAACTATTTAATAAATTTTATTGATTTATATGAATTACAGTATTTGGCTTTACATACAATTTATTGAAACTTTACAAAACCGTATAAAAAATTTTCAAACTGAGAAGTATTTTTCAATAAAATGGAAGTCAGGGAATACATTATTAATGATACTAATGTTTTTAAAATAAAAATTTTAAATTTACTGCTCATTTAAGTGTTTTTAATTCCTATAAAAAGAATTACGTGTTTGTTAGAATAAATTCTTAAAATATTTCTGATTATGATATAAAGTATTAAATGCTAAGTGATCTATCTATGCATACATTTTCTATTTATATTGTATTGATATATTCATTTTATGCAATTCTTATTATCATAAGAAATTATATCTTAAGTACCGATTTCTTAAAATCACAGAAAGTTCATTATGGGCTTTGTTTAAATTTAAAAATTTTCAATTAAATTTAAAAGAAAAAGAAAATATTGATTTAGTATAATCTTTTTCAATGTAAGAATGTTAATAATACTGATTCAATAAAAATATATTGATATGATTGAGTTTTTTCTCTATTCTACTTAAAATAACATTTTCGTCTACGAATAGGTCAGATTGCAAACAACAAAATTATACTATTTCAGAGAAAAAAAATGTTCCACATTATTATTATTTTACTTACATTCACGTTACAACAATTATGAGCATTAAATAATGATAATTACTTACATATCATTGAAATATGTAAATAATTTCTTCAGTATTAAAATATAAAGAGAGATTTGATTAAAATTTATTATATATATTTATGTTTTATTTCGCAAAATCATTGCTATTAATTTGCAATGAGATTAATTATTTTAAATTCTTACTATATTAATTAGAGGCATGTAAATTTTAAGCTGTTGTCCTAATTGTTAAAATATAATGAGAAGATAAATTTATGATATTATTATTTCTTAAAAAAGAAAATTAAAATATATTTAAGCTAAATTTATTATTGCTCATATTATGTTTCTAACAAAATACCCCATATTTTCTTATATTTATCAGTGTATGTTTCAACTAACATTCCATTTCATTTCAAGTGCAAACTCTTATATTTTGGGAGGATAAAACATTTTACCAATCTTATTTTAAGTTCATTTAAGCAATGATAAAATAAAATCTCTCAGTGAGAAAAATTTAACAGATAACTAAAGCACGCTTAAAAAATACGAGAAAAAATTCAAGTACACAAAAGAAAACTATTCAGTCACTGGATGAACCCATTTAATAAGAGACGAAGCTTACAAGTAAAAAGCATATTTTGCCTGATTCTCTTCTAGAGTCATTTTTCCCCATTCCATGGGATGGAGAAACTCTAAAAGTATAAACACATGTAAGGACATCATATAAATAGGTGTTGAGGAAAAGTAACGTACTTATTCATGGGGGAGCAATGGCGGATGCAGGCATTAACGCGCGAGAGCTAGACTCGTTGACAAATCTGTCCAGAAGAGCAATGGTGTAAAGCACTGAATGCAAAATGTGTGTGTGTCCTCGACACTTTGAGAATGAGAATATATGAGGAAAGAAGGCAGAGTAAGCTCGATGTAGCGGAACTTCTTCACTGCACCGTGGCAAGGCACATCCAGTTAATGGTAAGGCAATGACAGATATACTCAAATCTTTCTAGGTTGTGGTGGTGAAAAAAAAAACAAATAAAACAAAATAAAAATCCATGGCACGTCAACAGTCTTGTCACTGATTTAGGGCCGCAGCGTTTTATTTTTCCGGTTGACACATTACCGGTCAGCAATTGCGAGACCAAAACAAAAGATGAGAATATTGTTGCATTTTTATCTTCCCTTTACTGTTACTGTAAGACGTAAAATGAGCTTTTGACATTCGGAAGAGCGTTCCTCTTCCTAGGGAGATAATATGCTCTCTTTCCTTTTGATGGTTCAAGTGTGAGACTGTCAAAGATTGCGAGGCCTGTTGCGTTTTCTAGGGAAAATGTACTTCGGAATGAATTGAGAGAATGACAGGATTTCCCTGTAACTTGGTTTCCTACTCACAAGGCTTTTTCCGATTCTAACTCATTTTGGATTGATAACGTAGTAATAATAAATGAATTCCACTTCACTAACTCTCATATGAATCTCGTTAATTGCACAATCACTATAAAAGGAGCTTCAGAGACACAATCACAAAAATTGGTCAAAGTATTTTTAATCATGGGGATTAATCAAAATATTTTTAATCATATTTTTAACAATTCAATTTTATTTATACAGCTTAATTGGATTCATTATATTATTAAAATGTAAAGAAAAACATTCTTATTTATTTTTCTTATTTTATCGGAATATTTTTAAATAAGAATTAATAATTTAAAAGTAGTGAAATATCTTAAATTTTATCATTTATTTTATAAGAATTTTTTTAAAGGCGAATCTTTTTTGATAACAAAAAATATTTATTTTGTCATTTTCTATATTTTAATAGAAATAATTGGTTGTATTTAGGTAAGGAAATTATCCCCTCTATTATATTTAGATGGAATTTTAAACTTTTGGTTATTAAGAGAGATATATATACTTTCGTTCTCCCCCTCTCTCTACAAATATATTATTAACTAGAATATTTTCATAAAGATTTATTTAAATAGTTGGAATGGCTAGAAACTAAATATTTCGTGTTTGAATTTAAATTTATATTGGAGTTGCTTATTATATATTAGTATCTATCTAAAATACAGTCTCAAAACAAACATTTTCTGTAGTTAATAAGTGTCTGTTGTTAAGCTTAAATGACTTTACAAGTATAAAGTTTCTTTCTCCGAATTGATTTTCTGTTGTAGATAAATACAGCTTTAGTTGTTTACATATAATTGAGTATAACCTTATGAAACCTATGAATTGCATATAGCCGTATATAAATAAATGTTATACTTATTGAGATATTTATTTATTTTCATTGGTACCAAAGTAATTGATCTTTTGATTGAAAAACATTAATTTCTGACCATTAGACTGACATGAGAAAGATTTTTTAAGCTCTTACTCTATTTCACCTTTTCTGTTCAAAAGCAATGCCATCTTATTAATCTTGTTATATATATATATATATTAAATTAGTTTATGTTAGCATCTAGCAAACATTTAATGTATTCCATATTAAAATATTTGTTTTCATTCTCAAATGATTTCATTTATGTTTACTCATTTAACTATAACTAAAACAAAAAGAGATTCAAAGGCACCATATAACTGGGCAAAATATTTATGAAATACATTCTCAGTTTTTCCTGAATTTTGATTTGTATAATATTTATGGTGTCATTTATTGTGTGTTAATTTCAACTGTTAAAGTTGGATATAAATAATTTTCTTCATAAAATAATAATTTTTTGTTATTATGTAGTATTTTGAATCTAGTATCATAATACTACGCATTAATGATACTAGATTCAAAATATTAGAGTATGTCACTTTCTTAAACATTTTGGATGAGGCTTCATATAAGGAAATACAATAAAAAATGTGTTATAAATTTAAAATACGTATTTGAAATGAAAATTTAATTTATACACTTGACATAAAAATAAAATATTCAAAGAAATTGAGGGTTATTGGTAATTTTATTTATTACATGTTAAATTAATTTTCTTTCTAATTTTAAAATATGGGTACACATACACGAATATATATATATATATATATATATATATATATATATGTAAACTTAATAAACGTAAGTATCAAACTATAGTAAGTGTGAATTTCTATATTTAAATATATATTTATCCTTAATACCTATCATCATTTAAAAAAAATTGTTTCCAAAATATTCATAAAACACTATTGATAACTGACTGACTTCTGTATTTAAAAATAGTATATAATTGTAATTATGATTTTTTCTACCTCTATTATACGGTAATAGTGTGAAAAAGTTTACAGTTTTTGTAAATAACACAGATATGACTCAAAGGTTTCTCATATATAAAGAAACATATATAATATATTCAAAAAACTTATACATTTAAATATTTTACTTATCAAAAATTTCTGAAATTATTTCAATCAAAAGATGATATCACTTGTTATGCAGCCCTCACTGGGATAATTCGTATTTCCTAGACTTGCATTTATCTCAGAAGGAAACCCTTTTTACTTTTATTTCATTTTTATGATCTAAGGTGCGAAAAAATAAAGCAAGATGACGTAAGCCTAATCGACTTTTGCCCTAATCGTTAGACTGTGATTTCGGTGCTTAGCATGGAAAGGGAGAAGAGGAAAACGAGCAAAACTCCCCTCCCCCATGACTGACATTCTCTCGTATATCACAAATTTCTTGTTTCCATTCGGCACCGACGAACCATTAAAAAACCGTTACCCATTTACCTTCCCTCCTCAAATCCTCTTCAAACATTTTTCTCTTCGTTTATGGTTTTTATGGATCGTGCTAATTTTCCAATTGGCTTCTCTCAACGTAAATGTAAACAGGGTGCAAGTTATTAGTCGATGGGTAAAAATCATAGGTTTGGCTGTTTTCGTTATTAGGTGGAACAATATTTTACCTCATTTGTTATAAAATTTGCTTAAAAATAAAAAAGGTGCAATTTTAGGTGGGAATTTTTAGAAAAATCTAAGATTTTGATAAGGGAAAGTCTCATTTGATAAACAAAAACTAAAATTATGTTTCTTTCATATTATGGATACACGTGTTTGTTATTAGAGTAATTCAGTTTTGAATAAAACAACTATAATATAATTGATTAACTTGCGTTATATGCATAATCAAATATGAGGAAGCAAATTGTATAGGTAAATCAAAACATGACTGAACATCTATCAAAGTGTTACTGAAAATCAATTTTATTACAAAACAATTCCAAGGAAATAATGTGAGTCCATTGATTTCATGGCCTGATATTGATTAATTATTAAAATTATTTCATTAGAACGATGAAGAGATTGCTTATATCTACATGAATGGTATTTACAAGCTATTGTATGTGGATCATTAATAAGTATGTTGAATCAAAATAATTTTACAATTTGAAAGGATTTGAAGTTTCAGTTAGTTAAGACCAAATCCGAATATTTTTAATAATTCAAGTTTTTAAGGAAATTTCATAATAGCTATTTAGCCACGAATAAAGAAAACGAAAGGATTATTAATCACTTTGAAGGAAATGAAGTTACTTTGTGGAAGTAGAAAATGCCACACACATAAAATTCAGCAGCCACAGAACTGTGTTGTTTTTATATTTATGAAATTTTCTTATGCAAAATATTAGTTAACTCTAACTAGCACTGTATTATGTGATGTAATGAACTATTTTTTTCAAGCCCACAGGCTCCCTACTTGTTATTCTTTAATGTTTTCATTGATGTTTTGACATTTTTTAAAAATAACTATTTCTATAATATTTAGGAATAACACTTCTAATTTAAACTTTTAGTTTGGATTAAATGCATATCAATTATTGATTTAGTCTATTAGAGCCTAGAAATATGTTGATCTTAAAATTTAACAGGAATAGGAAGTTCCATCTATACTTTATTCCCAAAAGAAAAATTATGTCTCTCTCTTTTGACTATCATATTTAATGCTTATTAAGACATTATTTGTTAAGAATTGATTTATTACTTATTGATTACAATATGTGGATTAATACTATTCTTAAGATTCAATGCATTGTGATTTTGTCTGCTTTATAGTAAGAAATGCATTGCTTATAGAAGTGATATTCGTAATATATTTGTTTACACATGGGGCTATTTTTGGAAAGAAATATGAGAACAAGTCTTTTAGCACAACAGATCAATCCAAGGTAAATAATGAAGACGCTGTCACAAGGTATCAAATGTGTTTTCTTCACCAATGTAGACACGTTGAAAAATACTTGGGAGTTGTTTACTCACAGCCATATTTGATCTTACTTTCTATTTTTTTAAATTAGTTTTTGAAATTTATAGTTGTTATATGGATTATAAACTCACAATTCATTGTCACACCATATCATATCATTTTTTCTTCAGTGAAGGAATGTAAGAATGTTGTAATTTATTTTGCTCTAAATAATAAATTCGAATGGAAAAACAAGTGAGTAATTTTTTCAACTTTTAGGATATTTTATTCCATATAACTGTGTATGTGGATTTTAAAAAGGAATGTTTCTCTTATTTATTTAATTTAAATGGAAGTGATAATTTAGTTATTTAGTTTTATCTATATTAAGAAAATGTACAAAGAAGATCTTAAAAGCATAAAGTTATGCTAGAAAGTATCAGAGCAATAAACTAATAACCAAGCAAAACGCAAAAAAATTCATAATGTTGTATAAAATTAAACATTTTTTCCATTTAGATTTTTGAAAGAGAAAAATATTAGTATTGAAACAATATTCATTATACATTGAAACCTTTCATATTGCATTCTAATGAAATAAAATAAATTAATCAATATGAGTTAAATGAAAATATTTTTCTGAATTTTTTCTTTATTTTTGAATGAAACATAAAATATCCTTCACCATATATAGTTTCTTTTTGAATAGATATGAGTTTTGTTTACAGTTCAATGTTTTATCATTTTGTGGACTTAACTATTAACATCTCTCTTTTTTTATAAAAGATGTCAATGCAAAATATATTTGCAATAATTGGAATTTAATGAAATGAGAAATATTCATTGCAAAGACATAATTATAGAACACTTTCATTAATATGATTTAAGAAGAGAGATAAAAATGTAAACTTATATTTATCAAAAAACAAACAAACGAGTAACTTTTTCTTCAAACAAAAACCATTGATTCTTTTAAAGAAAGAAAGCAAAATCTAATGCATTGGTATTTATAGAAATGTAAATTATTTCACATTTTGAATGTTGTAGAATATTAAAAGAACCTTCACAAACGATTGTCTATGCGAGCAAACACCGCAAAATTAGATATGTACAGAAAGAGATATGAATAATACACTTCAAACTTTTTTCTACACCAATTAATATGCAACATTTCTGAAGTCTTGCTCTTTTTCCACTCTGGTACGCTTCTTTTAAATTTAGTTGGAATATCAAAGACATCCGCCTAATTCTTTTCAAGGGGTTTTGGAATACGTAAATTAGATTCATCAAAAGGGTGCCCTCTCTTGTTCTAAATTGCAATGTATCTTGTGAACTAAGCAAACACATTAGCTACCTTCTCTGAAAAAGGCAGGAAAAAAGGGGCATACATATTTTGAATTCATTTAATGACTCCGCGGACCTCACTTTGAGGAGTGGATAGAAAGACGGCGCACTTCGTTAAGCATGAAGCAGCTAATTAAAAAAACAAATCATATTCAAATTGAGAATATAATTTTATTCTCAAGAGCTTCTTGAAAATCTACTTGTTGAATGTTTTATGGTTTTGAATTTTTCAGATTTGGTGATAAATGACTCGCGTGTGTGTATGTGTTTTGAATATGCGTAATCTCTGCATCAATGATTTTTTTGAATGCGGAGAAATAATTAATATTTATTTGGATTAAATATCATTTATTTCTAACTATGGAAATTTTTGAGCAGAATGTAAATTACAATACCATTTTATAACTCAAATTATAAGATTTAATGACTTTTGCAAAATTCTTGAATTCGTCTTCTTGATTCAAATTGAAATGTATTCTGATATGACGATGAATAATTTTTGCTGTTAATATGTGTTAAAATTAGCATACCTACATTCTTAGCTTTTAAATATGAAGGGTAATTGATACTTGAACCAATATAAGGTCTCCCATTAAAAGGAAAAATATTCTTGAATATTCTTGTATACTATAAATTTATCATTCAAGCAAGTACATTAAAAACTGAGAAAATTTGTCATATATATCCATAACAAGATCAAAAAAGATTAGCAATACAGTCTTTTAGGAATTCTCTTAAGGAAACTTTTTTTAAGTTCTTTTAAAATACCTTCAAATTTAAAAAGATTTTTTGGAATAAGAGTATGAAAATAAAAATTTAAATAAATGCTAGAAAAAAAAACAATGCTTGAAATTTCCAATTCATTTCATTTTAAATTACTTTACTGAACAAAATATATTAAAAATTCTTAAATTATAAATTATGATATTCAACTAACCAAACAGTTTGAAATCAATGAGTATTTTTCAAATATTATTCTTGTAATATAAAACAGTTGTATGGTAAGATCATTATTTTGACTTTTATGCAAAATATTAATGGAAAAAAAAAAAGAAATAAGTCGTTACTTATATTATTTATTTTTACCCAGACTTAAAAAGAATGTAAAATGTGGTGCTCTTGTTTAATGTTTGAGCATAAGTCCATATTAGCAATTAGAAATTTCGCAAAATTTCTTTTGCGATGGGAAAATATGGTCCACTTTCTGTAAAACTTCCTGTGAAACTTCCCTTCATGGAAAGTCCATCTTACACCATCCCACTACATTCATTACTCTGAGTCACAGGAACAAAATGAATCACTTGTTTACAACTTAATAGCATCTGAAGCAGCACGAAATGAAATTTGAGTTAATTAGTACTAAGTTTTGCATTCAAGAATATTTGGTTCATATTTTACGAACAGAATTCCAGTCGTAGCTTCTTATTAATTTTGATACTGTGTTTCTGCAAAAAAAGCATATCGCATTTTTTCTAAATTTGATGTATTTTAAATGCTTAATATCCGTTGTATAACAGAAACGTAACATAAAAAAGGAAAAAATGTTCATTTTATGAAAATGTTTACCTAATTGACATTTAAAAATTTATATGTTACAATTTTTGTTACTTGATAAATGTTGAAAATTATGATGAGTTGCACCGTAATGGATTCTATGGATTCCAAACACACCAGAAAAGTCGGCTTATTGAAAATTATTAAGTAGAAAGCTCTATTTTGTAGCTGAAAGTTCAATAACTCAATTGAAAAATAATCCCGTGAAAAAAAAATTGTTGCACGTCATTCATGCTGCAGCAGTTGCAGATAAGCAGAGATATAAAACTGCATATCTAAATAGGGGCTATTAAATTTTGTAAATGCACAAGAAATGCTAATAATCCATCACCAATAAGCGCAAATGAAATTTTATTTTTCTTTTTGATATACTTTAGTAGAATTTCAACTTGAATTATTTCCTGTATTTAACACTTTCATATTTCACGCTGATTTGAAACTGTGACCAGCATGTGTTGTAATTTCATATTAATGAAATTCACCCCTACGGATTTCAATCATGCGTGTTCCTAAATAGCCCTTTCAATTCGTTAAAATAAATTTGTTGCGTACATTTACATCATTTTTCAATTTTACACCATTAGATGAAACATTGTGTTTTTCATGAACAAAAGTTATGTACAGATATCAAACAGTAGAATCATTCCGAATTTATTTTGCAGTACTTAACTTTTAAATAACTTTCGGAAATTTTACAATATTTCTTAACGCATACCTAATCTCATTTGTATATTTGCTTGCATTATTGCTTTATAATATTGCAAATCTCATAAACTGGTATAAATTAACAAAGATTAGTTTGACCACATTTAAAAATTCTGGAGAATAATATAAACAATTTGTTGTATTATTTCATAAATATAAGTATATTTAATAAATCATTATGAATATTTTTCTGAACCTTCCATGCATTCTTTCTTTCAAGAATTCAATTTTAATTTATTGTTTTTATTTAATTTTGAGCAACACATAAAAATGTATTTGTTAAAAATATTTTTAGAGTTTAGTATATAATATTTGTAAATTGCAAATTTTATCACTGATAAAAATATGTGCAACAGCTATATATTGAAAAAAACTGTTAATTTAGAATTCTTTTTTTGATCATTGTCATAATTTTTAAATTTAATTAAGCTATCATATTTATTATCTCTCAAGAAAGTATATACGTATCTACGAAAAGCTAAACAATGGTACGTTTTGTTAATGATAACTTTATATTTAAAAAAATGAAATTATTGAAAGTTTAAATTTAGTTTGAATATGATATTAGACTGACATTACAGATAGGAAAAAAATTTTAAAATGTATAAAATAATTTTATATAAAAAAATTATAATAACTGGGCTTGTTAAATATGGGTAAAACATGTTGTATTCAAAATTCATTATTGATTATAACAGCAAAATGTGATAAATTTTTTGAAAGGTTTTAGTTTTTCTCCAATAAGAATTCTCGGAAATGGAACAAAAGCCCAATTTTTTAAAGGAACTTCAAAATTAGTTTTCTTCCTTTTTTCTGTGGTGAAAGATATAATCTGAGATTTTCTCTTGTCATTAAAAATGTATTTAGTTGTAAGTTGGAATGCACAACTTGAATTTCAAGTATATTTCCTTAGAACAGAAATTATAGAAAAAACAACAGGGGATTAAGTTAAGTTTGAAGGTATTCTTTTGTAATTCCTCTTTTCCCCAAATGAAAGAATAATATATCAGCTCGGAAGAATAAAGTTAGAAAAACAAAATCTGAGAGAATACTGAAGAATGTAAATTTTAAATTGCGATGTCTTAGTTTTTTTATATAAAGGAATTTTTATGTAAAAAATTAAGTAATATCTACGCTAAAATTGATTAAACAAATATTTAATCCAAATTTTCTCATGATTTTTACCAACTAAATTTTAAGATTTCTTCGCTAATTTAAGTTTATCAATCAATCCATTTATATTATATCTATTTTTATTTATTTTTCTATATATATTCTATATAATTTAAGTATTATTCATTTCGTCTGTAAATAAAATTTGTATTTTAATAAAGAAAGGGCTTAAAGTAGTTTTCAATAATATCTGAAGAAATAGGGAAAATTCATAAAAAAAATATATGAAATTAGTGTAAAATGAAAAATTATATTAGGGCATGTTGTTTTTAAAATATTTCTTGAAGCTTAAAATTAATAAATATGTATTTAAAATTATTGCTCAACATAAATAAAGTTAATTATTGTATATTATTCTTTATCTAGATTGATCAAAATTAAATAAAATAATTAACTATTTTTGCGATTCAACTGTTTTAAATTTATTGATTAAAAATATTTAACTAATTTTGCAAAATACAATAAAAGTATTATTTCGCAAAAATAATTAAATATTTTTAATAGAAATGCATTCCTCTTTATTCATGAGTAAATATATGCAAATTTTTATAGCTAAAAATTTCTAAATTTTCTTGAAATGCTATAGTTACATATAATACTGTAAAATTGATTTCATAACAGTATTAATAAAGCTGGAAACTATCATCATTATCATAATAAGCTTAATTTTCATATTGTCTTCTTGTTGAAAATTATTGATTGCTGACTTAATCACCATATTATCTTTTCTTAGTAATGTTTTTTTTATAAAGCATGTTACTTTTTAGGAGACTTAAGCAATTTTGAAAGCATGAATCATATTTATATACGCAGAAAAGAAAAATTCAGATTTCACATACACGTGCACATTGAACTAAATAAACATGAATTAAAGTGAAAATATTTAAAAGATTTCTAAATGTTGAAATAGTCATAAATGCCTTTGATATATAAAAATGATTAAATTTTATTCTGAAAATAATAGTATATATTAAGAATATGTAATAGACAGTCAAATGTTTTAAAAATGGATGGTTTGCTTAAAAATAAAAACGTTATATAACTAAAATTAAAAAAAAAACTCAAAATTTGTTTAAAAATATTGATTGTAGTTTATGAATATCAGTTTTTTCAAGCAAAACTTTTAACTTAAAATTAAATTATAAAAGTAACACTTGTAAAACCATATTTCAAATTTTGCGACAGTATAATTTAATTTAAGTATACGTTGAACTCTTGGTTTAAAATGCTCATTCTAGTAAAATTTTTCAAAACATATAAAATCAAACATTTACTTGAATCCAAAGTAAGTCCTTTATAAGTATCAATTTCTAAAAATATTTCGAATTTTTAAAAATTTCTTAGATTATAACAGGTAATATTCTCATTTAGTGCTTAAAATCTTGTTAAATCAGGTCTTGAAATTTGTAATATGTAAAATAGATTTAAGAAGTTGGCAGATTTCTTGCTTTGTTGCAACTTGGCACATTTTGCACACTATGTCGAATCTTATGAACTACATCATCCGAAGTAGCAGTCTAATTTACAGACTATTAAAGTGAAAAAATATAAAAAACTTGATATTCTATGAAGATGAATAAAACTTATCAAAGTACAACATTTAATAAAAATACTACAAATTCAAGTTCAAGATTTTCAAATTTACTATCACCAGATTATTTGAATTGAAGTAAGTGATGGATTTGCAAATTATTAAAAAGTAAAGGCCACATGAGAAAAAGAAATTCAACAGGTTTATAATTTATAGCCATTCTCTAAAAATACAATGCAAAAGATTTCCAGCTAAGCAAAAAGTAAAATATTTTAAAGAAATTGAGTAATAATTTTATCTAATTACTTTAAAATTATTTTTTGAAATTATAAACTCTCAATAATTATTGGAATTATAAACTCTCAATAATAATTATTTTAATAAATATATCTTTCATAATTTAAATTGAGAAAAAAACTTAATACGCAAGTCAACATTCATGATGTCAAATACCAAAAAGGTACAAAAGTGCAGAATTGATGATTTTGTAGAAAATGTTTTTTCTTCTCTTTATGTAATTCAATGGTTCAGCTTTTGTATTGAGGCCACGGGACTTGAAAGTGTCTCTGACACTATTTATTGAACTTGTCAAATAACAAAGAAACTTGAATCATAGCAAAGATAAATAAATTTAATAAATGCTGTTAGAAAGACAGAGTGTCATTTCAAGTTCCAGAATCAATTTCAGAAAATAAGAAATATTAATTGATCTGGGCAAGGCCTTTCATGTGCTGCCACAACACATGATGATTGGTATATCATATTAATAGATCATCAAAACAGAACAAGCAAAATTTCTTAGATACAAAGGCAATTTCTTCCAATAACATGAAAATATTCTAGAGTCAAAAAATCTAAAATAATGGAATCTGCAAGGAAGATTTTATGCACATAAGGAAATATATGAATTCTCAGATGGATTGAATGAGACAGACTGGAGAATATTGAGACTGGATGTAAGTAATTGGAATCAATAATTTGATATCGATGAGTCAAATTTCAGAGTAAGATGTGACATGAACTTTGGAATTGAGATTAAATTCATATGAACTAATCTCATATCTCTACCAAAAAGATCACATACCATAAGTGGTGGATTAATAGTATGAATTAAAATCATTATAAGTTGGTGTATGGATATGCATATCATTCGGATTTTAACGTGAAGTATACTTACCTTACTCTTTAACCATTGGTAATTCTTTTTAATTACAATATCTGCAGCTTCATATAGATTGTCTTTTATGAACAGGCTTGATGTTGAAACAATAGAACGTATAGAGTAGCCAGTTTGGTATCCTGACCTAACTCATATTTGTGTATATATATGCGAATGATTGATTATTGTTCAAAATTTGCAAGATATTTCTAATTAAGTGTTTCTCAATACACGTGCTCCAAGGATATTTTTCCACAAAAGTTCAGGAAAGTAATAAATACTTTTAATGCTTTATTTGAATGTATTAAATGTATTTATTACTTTTAATACTTTCATATAATGTATTATATACTTTATACTTCATATAAAGTAATATAAATATTATATACTTTTAATACTTTATCTGACAGTTAAATGTACTGAGTACATTTAATTTTCATATAAAGTAAAATATTTTTAGTAGATAATTTAAAGAAAAGTTACTTAATATGAGTAAATTCTAAAGAAGATTCTCTCTAATACTTGATATTTAACAAAATTAATGAGGTATGCAAACTCTGTGAATTTAATTTCACATCGACAGCAATTATTTAATAATTATATGATTAGTCACACCTAAATAATTAAAATAGTTCTTGAAAAGTTTAATAATTGAAGACAAAACCTAATTAATTATCTTTATTTAAAAGTCGTGAAGCCCACCTCTTAAAGTTTTTGCTAAGGTGGGTGTTGATTAGCACTTTGGTTTGTAGCTTTATGTTTTTCATGTATAGTTTAATAAGGGCAAAGAGGTTTCTAAAAAGTAGATGTTAGTAAGAGTTTGGAGTGAACGTTAAACCATAGATTGAGCTAAATTTTCTCTCATGTACAAAAACGGTCTTAGTGTGATAATCTAAACTTCACAACATCAGTTGTTAAGCACTCTATCTAAAATTAGGCATTATTTTTATCCCTATGAAGCAATCTCATTAAGATATTTTAGGGCACGATCTAACGTTTTGAGACTATTGTAAAGTATGTTAATATCCCCCCAGTAAACCATCAGCGGAAAAACTTTTCATGCAGAACGAACTATATTCCTGACCTTCAAGGGGGGAAATTCTGAAAATTCCCAATCATCCACCATGGCAGAAATGCAACATAACTCTCTTATTGCTTAACAGAGGCAGGGATTGAACTCGGGCCCTTTCGCTCTGAAGAAATCTACTCTACCATTAGACAGTGGTGAACCCGTTAATATCATTTTAATATAGGACGTATTGCTTAAGATTTATGAATTCTGCTTTTCTATGACCCAATCAATTACTAAATATTTCTAAATTAGTGTTAACCTCAGTAATTTAACGGATGATTTTTTAGAATCGATTGATAGACAGTCAAAATTTGCTATGCAGATAAAGAAAATGCAAGAACATTTCGGGAGATATAATCTTTTTCAATTAGATATTCTTTATATCAACGCAGGTTTATCTAGGCAATGTTATTAGTCAAATATTATTTGCGGCTGATCATTAAAGTAATTTCCAGAAAAATTCATTCCTTAAACTCCCTTAGATGCCACTTTTAAACTCACATTCTTAATGAACTTCAATGTAAGGCATTTTTTGCTCATTTTTATATTTTGTGTTAATGTTAGAATTTTAAATAATATCTACGAGCTTTTTTTTTCTCTGTAGTAAGAATTTTCTGTAAAAAGCTTTCTCTGTAAAAATGAATTTCTTTTTAAGACGACATATCATAAATTTTGTAATTTTTTTATAAGTTTGTATCTGTTTATTATTAAAAGCATTTTTAGCTGATGCCTTGTACCGAATAATCCAATTAGTCTGCATATTTCTTAGCAGTCTCAAATATATAAGATTTCAGCTGAATAATCTTGTAATGAATTGTAGTATACAGTACTTTGATTTAAAATCTTTCAAGATTGAACTATATTTTTGTATTCCTTATAAAATATTTTTGAAACTCCATGTTTTATCATTTCTGTTTATGAAATAACACTTTTTTGATATTCAGATAAATGATTTATTCTGACTGAAAACTAATCAGACTAAACGGTATAACAATTGAAAGAAAATATTGTAAATATTCTGGAGATGATTTTTATAAGCATTTTAAACTCAAGCATGTTTCATTGATTTTTTATGTATAAATGAATATATATAAGTTGAGTAGTTTTGTTGTTTATTTATAATTTTATTAAGTTAAGGAGAAAAGTAATTCTAAAGTAATTTTTAATAAATTTCCATAAATTTTTACAATGAAATCTTATAACCATTTTCTCGTAAGTTGTGTTTTAACTATTGAGACAAATTATTTTTTCACATTAAGAAATTTTGTTGCATCCTTATAAATCATATAAACATTTATTTTATAAAGTTAAGAAACAATATTAATATTTTTTATTTAAAAGTTGCCATTAAAATTTCACTGTAATTTCATTTTCCCAAACTCTCAAGAAAGCTTATAATTTTTCATGCAACATATAATTTATACAAAAATTTTAACCTATTTAATGAGGAAAATTATTAATTTGCTCACATTATAAAGACAGCAAAGCTTTAAAAATACTAGGAATTATGTAAATGTGGTATAGAATTCAAATTTTTATCTTTGTCTGAAAAAGCGGGGACTTGGTCTTAAGAGATATTTTACGTGATTAATTTTATTGATGTATTTACATTAGTTATAAATTCTACATCTATTATTTTATGATAAAATTAAGGAGCTTATAATTATAAAGTAGTTTACGTAATAAAGCATAGCTTAGATTATTTGTTTTAATAATAATTATTGTCATTAATCTTTATAAAAGAGTGCGAAATCACATGTATCTTTAATCTCTCGTTCTATTGTATTATATAATATGAGATCTAAATTTTAAGAAGATTACGCTTTATAAGATAAGATTGATAAAATTACATGTTCAGAATAAAGGATAATATTATGCACATTTGTAGTGATATAAAACTTTTAACATTTAGTAATCAAAATATTCATAAGTTAAATCTAAAACAAGGAGAAAATTGTAATAATTCACTTTTTAAAAAAAATTAACACTTTTTTAATATAATGCTCTTTTTTCATCTCTGCTCTATTTGAAGGTTTCTTCGCCTGATCCTTAAATAGCCCAGAAAAAATATTTTCATGCAAGCTTATGACATTTTTGTTGCAAGATAAAGTATCGTATGAGATGTCTTTTGGGAAAACCATTTTACGGAGGTGAACACTTAGTTCATTTCCCTAAAATAAGAAAAATCCAAGTATTTCCAAGCATAAACTTAAGTGTAAATTCTAAAATATACAAAAAATTAATCTTTATCTCTCTTTCTTATGAAAGGAACTAAGAATTTGCACATATAGTTAAAGTTTGATTGTTTCATGACACAGCCATTTTGTACATACTTAAACTCTTTCTTATAAAAGGTGTGTATCCTTTAAATATACTTTCTTCTATACTACACCAATTCATAGAACTTTATAATGTTTTTCCACAGATGTGTTATTAAAAATAAAAATGTTATTTAAATCATGAAACACCAAGCTGTAAATGCATATTGATTAAAAATTAAATAATATGCCAAAATTATCTTTTTGATAAATATTTTTTATTTTCCAATATGAAATTTTTAATTTAAAAAAATATTTTAGATACAGTAATTTGTTCATAATTTGCTTAATTAATGTACGAAAAATAAAATTTTCGAATAAAGTATTTTATATAATAATATCTGAATTTAGAATGTTCATAAATTTCAATTATTTTCATATAGGAAATTTTGTTCACATAGAAAATAAGCATGTTTCTTTAAAAATAACTTAATAAATGAATTTAAAGCTGAAAGATGGGAGTGTTGGGCATATTCTCTTTCATATATACAGTTATTTTTTTAAGTTTTTTCTTTCCCTTTCTTATTCCTCTAAGCGATTATTTTATTACTTGTAAGATATCAGCTGAAAACAAAACAAATTTTATTACCAAGGACACTCAAAATTATTGAATATGAAATTTTAAAAAAAATCTTTTCCCTCTTCTTTAAAAAAATATAAAGAATAAATCTTTCTTTGATTTAAAAAAAATAAATAATAAACTCATTTATGTGTAGGAAATTCAAAACTAAATAGTGAAAAAGAGGGACGTAGCAGTATGATCAAACAAAAAAAATCACTAGAAACAGTATAACTTTCAAAGACACAATGTTGCTCTAGGCTATATAGCAACAATGCTTAACTTTCGTGGATTCTGAAATGATGCTTTGTAAAATTTGGTCTTGACAGTCATGTTTGTGCGCTTTCCATTGTCATGGGGAAAGACATCCAACATTCCCTGACAAATCGTGATTACGGATGCCTGCACTTTTCTCTATGAATGAATTGCGAGGGAAAGTCTGATATTGCACAAAAGAATCACCTTGATCTGTTCCTTTTGATTCAGACGTAAAAACATTCTCAAAATTTTCTCATACACATATTCTTACTTTGTCTTTCTGAATCTTTAAAGGCATCTTACTTGGTATAGTAAGATGCCTTTAAAGATTCTCTCTTGATAGAATTTCGACTTAGAGAATAGTGGCTTGAAAGGGGTTTGTTTTTCAGAGTTAGTCTTGATTTTAGAATTAAATATTATTTCTCTTAGTACAACTATCATGTATTAAAAATATACCAGCTTTTCATCTGAGTACTGATTTTTATTAATTAGTATAAAGGTGAAAATTAAGATTTATTTTTCTTTCTCTTTGTGTTTCTAAAACAGAAAACTTTATTTTTAGCAAATCTGTTGTTATTAGAAAATATCTGTTTTCTGAAACACTAAATAAATTTGTTTTCAGTGAAGTTAATAAAATATAATAAATAACTTTTCATTTTGCTAAATATTTGATAATTTTTTACTTTAAAGGTGATTCTGTTGTAGCTAAAAGACTACTTATTTAAGAGAATAAAATTTTTTAAGGCAAGTGTTTTTTAATTAATGTAACATTATGGATATAAATGATCATTAAAAATTTGTACTGTACTTTATACAAAAGTGGATTTATTAAAGAGTACAATGTCTTTTTTAAGGTATTTTAAATTCTTCTACCGAAAAAAGTAGCATTTCTAAGGATTCCATCAAGCTAACTGTTTTATGTTTTATTTGATCAAATGCCTTGCTAATTATCTACATAGTAATTGTTCTGATATCAGTATGCTTTTTACTTTAAAAAATATTCCCAGCTGAAAGCCTTTAACCATTTAATTAGTGCTTTTAATGGCATTTAATCATCATGAAACAATGTTTCATTACAATGTTAATTTTCTAAATGCAATTGCTAATTAAGAGCAATTATTCAAGACAGAAACATAGACCGCAAAATATCCTACAATATTATAATTATGATGGTATTTACTCTCATAAGTTCAATATAAAATGATGGAATGCAGTTTTTGACATAAACAAGTAATTCGAAATGATTTACTTAATTATTAAAATTAGTAAAAATATTAAATCTTTTTCGAACTTTTTACTTTCTTATCAAGAAATTCCTTTTTAAGGAACATACAATTTTGAAACCTAAATTATCAGTCAGCTGTCTTTATTTGGGCATATTTTTATGCTAGTTTTTTTATTAAGTTTGAGATTTCATTACGTTTTCAGAAGACATTTGTACATAAATGACTCAGAAAAAATTATGTTTAATATAACAAAACCTATAAAAAATTTTGTTTTTTGTGAACTAGTCTTTTCATCTATAAATATCAAATAAAGTAAGACATTTAACAATAACAAAATTTGAATCCAAATAAGTATGCTTTTAGCTTCCAATGAATATGTATTTGTAAAATAATAAATAATAAATACATCTCTTACAAACATGAAAACAGTAACTAATAACGAAATGAAGTTTTTTTTAATTTTACATTAATAAAAAACTCTTGTTAAATTAAATTTATTTACAATTAGTTTAATTTAATAAGCTATGGTTTAATCCCCTTAACTAAATGTCACTTTTTGTTTCTTCTGAAAAAAAAAACAAAATGCATAAGAATGAACAATCAACTATGTAATATTATTGAGTAACATATTTTATGAATAGATATGCATTCTTCTTCATTGTGACGTGCCAACATGCGAATTTCTTTTTTTGTATATTGGCTGTTGCACTTTTGTAAAATTAAAATACCATTTTAAATTAATTTTCCCAAATACTGATACAGAAAAAAATATGGTATTTTACATAGAGAAAAGTAAAATGCTAAAACTAATTGAGAATAAAATAGATAAATAGAGTTATTTATTCAAGTTTTTATAATTTACATTATTTTATAATAAAATTTAATATGCATAGTAAGTAATTTATATAAAATTCTTAAAATTCTTTAAAATATTTATTTATACACACACATATATGTATACATACAAACATATATATATATATATATATATATATATATATATATATATATATATA
>JAPDSC010070786.1:602405-628252 GCA_026290005.1 Latrodectus geometricus
ATATATATATATATATATATATATATATATATATATATATATATATATATATATATATATATAAGAATTTTAAGAATTTAACTATATAATTTGTTTCATCATTTTATTCTTTCGTTGTCATACGTCTTCATTAGCTACTATAATGAATAAAACTAAAACAAGGAATTTATAAGGAAGCTAATTAAAATAAGCAAAACAATTATGAGTTAAGTTATTTTGGATTATCTTATCTGAAAGGAAAGAAGTAAGTATGTAAGCACGGAGGAAAAAATAACATGATTTTTTTTTTAATCTTTAATTTAGAATCAAAAGAAAATTATACAATTTCGTTTTTTCACTTCCTTTTACTAATTTATGATGTCAAGTTAAAGTGCAAAAATTACTAAATATGTGTGTGCGTATATTATATTAAAAATTTTATTTTACCTTGTAAGATTTGTAAATCTCATTTAAATTAAGTTTTTGTGAATTTAGGAAATAGTTACACTTGATTAACGGCACAGCTGTAGTGCAAATTTTAACTACAAATTTAAGAAACAACTTTATGATTAAATCTTTTGACGGAATTATTAACAAATATTTTTAAATTTAATTTAATTTATCCCAAAAAATTGGGAATATGAAACCGTGGAATAAAGAAGTATATAAGGGGCATTCAGCTACTTATTTTCTTAGTCATCATAGAAAAAAAGTTGATTATTTTTCTTTTAATTGACTATACTAGGAGAAAAATATCATTAGCATCCCTGTGAATGATTCCGACAAGATATTCGTAAGAGAATAAACTACGTCAAAATCCAATAACTTAAAGGAATTCAATTTTAAATGTTGTTGTTAACCATAAGCTTTTAGGATAAAATAAAAATAAATATTTATACTTTCATAAGAAGTTGCTTGAGTTGTATTTCACCAGTCATTTTTTGTAATATTTTTCATAGTTTTCTCAAACTTTTAAAGATTTACAAGGAACTAGGTAAATTTGTCAACTTATGAATCCTAAACGACATCCTCAAATTAGATCAAACAAAATCAGGAATTTTGTATTCTTTAAATAATCGATTGAACAAGTTCTGTTAAAATATGGGAGAAAATTAACTTCAAGAGTATAAATTATGCAGTAATTCTCTCTCTCCGATTTGACAATGTAGAAGTCGCAAGAATGCAAGCCAGCCCCTTCGTCCTGCTAATATATTTAAATGCGTGCTTCCAATATTTTCTGTGACGACGAGCTTGAAGAACTAAATGTATTGGTTGCCTGTGGATTTTGGCTGTGTCGAGTAATTCCCCCAATATGCTGTTTCCGTTGCAGCATGGTCCCCATCTCCCGTGAGTGCTGAAGTGCCTCCCACAAGGAGTATTTGGTGCTCGACTTCTGAAAAGAGGATTTACAGTTTCAAATTTTCCGTCACATATAAAAGAGGCTTAGCGATTGGCGATTATGTATCCTACCCCACTTCAACTCTGGTCTTCCTTTACATGGAGCCGAGCGTCATGCACCCTATCCTCATACGATTCCGCTTTTCAAATCCTGAATCGGAAAGTTAGGACTCTTCCTCCGCCCTTTTACCTATTCATTCTTTGCATTTTAAAACCAAGCCGGTGACCTATTCCCCTTTTCTGCTAGAATGCGATTAATATTTCAGACACCATTAAATTTGTATGAGAGTTATTGATTCTGTGAGCTTCCTAACGGGCTCTCTGTTACTGATTAATATTCCTCAAAATTGAGAAGAGTCGCCGCTTACACTGAAATATTACAAAGAGCTACAGACAGAGTAGCTGACAGAACGAATGAACACGGCTTATATATAATAGAATAACTATCATATCTTGTTTGTCGAAATATTTTTCAGCTCGTTACGTATTCTTTAATTTGATTCTGATTATTTCATAATCTTTAATTAAGGCATTAATTCAGAAATTTCTGATTGGAGGGCTTAGGAAAACATATTTGTAACAGAGAGCACAGTATTTGTTTTCTCTAATCATACAAGTTCTTTGTGATGAACTTTTATAAGTTTTGTATTACCTTTAATATGTTGTTCAGCATCTACAAAACGTCAACACACCAAGAATTATATTTAATACATATGAAAATTTAACTAGTTACTTTAAGGACAAAAGCATCTAAGAAACAAATCTTCAAAATAAAATTTTAACAGTAAAATTTATGTAGCAAGTATAAACACTTCATGAATTTTTATAGCCCCAATTATATCACTCATTCATCAGTTCTTTTTAATCATTCTGTGGATAAGTATACAATATTTTATTACTTTCAGTTTATAAAATTCAAATATCATAAAAATCTCATCAAACACAGTTTAAACATAACAGTTTTCATTTAATCATTTTGTAAAAAGATCGGAGAGTTTTTGTTTATGATGAAATTAATTTTAAGGAAGGTATCACTAAATACTACTTTGGTTTGTGTTCGGTACTATACAGAATGCTATTTTGATAATTTGATCACTTTTTTCAAATGAGAGCTGTTTCCATGAAGACATGTCTTTAAAATTAGTTTCTAAATCTCACTTCCAATATTAAATAACAAGGGGGGTTTCAAACCCACCACATGCTGAACGAAACTCTAGAGCACTGTTGTAAATATTGAATTAAAATAGAAGTGTTTATTTATTTTTCTTAAATAATTAATCTAATTACACATTGAACTTTTTATTATTTTATAAGAATAAAGTACATTGCTAAATAAAATTTGTAAATATCAACACTATTGTAAATATGTTCAAGTTTATTTACTTGTGAAGAAAAGAAGGCAAAGGATTATAAATTTGCATTGCATCATGTATTTCAAAATCATGCTAGTTGAAAGTTGATTTCCATAGCAAGTAAATATTTTGTGTTTTATAACAAAATGTAATGTTGTTTTACTTGATTTTACCTGTAAGAAATTTCAAGAACAGAAAGACTATGAATTGTACATAAAACTTAATATATATATATATATATATATATGTCCTCATTAAAAAGTACATAAGGTAAAAACTTTTCTTCCATCAACAAAGTATTTTCTGGGAACTAAATGTATGCTAATGAAAATAACTAACATTACGTTCATTATTTAATGTAAAATCGAAATTTTTATTTAATGCTGATGAAGAAAACAAATGTTTTTTAATCGAAACCCAAGATAAGAATGAACACATTATTTAGGTTCGTGACACACACATTGCATCGTAAGAAGAGGAAAAGTAAAATTGATTATCTCGAAATTTTTTAAGATAGCTCATGTTATTTCATGAACTCTAAAGTTTAACTTATTAATTTAGAAATTGCAATGTACGAAATTAATTACTAAGCTCACGTAACGCAGTTAAAGTTTTTATAGACTATGAATATTTATGAAATATTTTCTCTTCCTTTTTTCACATACATCCACTCTTATTACATGTTTATGCCTATTAGAAATAATCACTGTATTCCGTGTTTGATGATGAGAAATTTCTGTCTTCAACAAATGTTGCTTTAGAGCTCTCTTCTTACTCTTTGATTAGTGGGCGAACTGAACAATTTTAACATATAGAGATAATAGGGAACTGGAAAGGATTCTCATCATACATCTTTTTAATAGAGTAATAACAATAAGCATTAAAATTATGAAGTTTTAAGCTTGATATTTTTCTTAATCTTTCTTATCAAGTCTTCATGTTATCATAGCATCAGATGATTCATTTGGATAATGAGTTACCAGAGAAATAATATTTGAAGAATAAATTGTATTTATAACTTACTTAGTGTATATTTTTTCTTAAAGTGAATTTAATTAATTAGTTATCATTATCAGTATAGTAAACGTTTTATTACTTTAAAGGTTATAATAATTGAAAGAAATATCAGCTTTTTTCAGGTAACTCCTTTTAAACCGTAAAAGGAAATATTCGAGAAAATTTAATTAGTCGGAAAAGTAAATATGCTAATAAAGAATTTTGTAGAATGATAAAGATTTAAGGAATATGTTACCCAAAAGAGTCTTTAATCTGAAATACCTAAGAAATGTTTAGTGACTATAAGAGATTTTTCAACAGGCATTATTGCAAATTAGACTTAAAAATTGAGGGTATTGATGATACATCAAAAATAATATTTCAAATAGATAGGCATTTGTTTATCTGATGCTCTAACACATAATTCCATCAACTGACTAGGAATGAGAAGTTGGAAGGTTTTCTTTTGTTTTTAATAGTTGTTACCAAATCAATAACTTATTAAAAATGGGTAGAATATTAATTTAAACATTATATTTTAGGATTTATTTGTAACTTTATCACTTCAAAATATATCAGTTCAAATTAAATAAGATAATTTCCTGTAAATTGTAATTTTTTTCTGTGACAGCTGGTATGAGTAAAATTGATAACTTGAGAAGTTCACAATTAAGTGAAAACCTATAGGAGATTTCTTATTTAAAAATCAATGTATGAACGAATGAAATCAATGTATGTTACGCACCAAAAAAAAAACATGCTACTTATTCAACATTTTTAAAGATGAAAAATTGAAGTATACTTAATAAAATAAAGTGACAAGAAATTAAACATGGAGATGATAATTGTTTAAATTCAGTTTAAGTACGAATTAATTTGTACTGAAACTTAAGTTCTTGGTTATATTCAAAATGTCAAATTGAAGAAATATGAAATATAAAAACAAAATTTAAATTGGCTAATCCCAAAAAAGGTAAAAATTACAAGAGCATCATGGATTTCATTTTGCTATTTTTGTGAATGACAATTTTTTGAGACGGATTTCTGAAATACTTTAATTTAAAAGAATTAAAATTTTATTTGCGTCTTTAAAATAAAATTTTCAGTGGATTTGTGAAGCAAAGACATTTTTATTAATATATTTTTATCATATTGTGGAAAATTTTAGTACAAATTCTAAACTAATTAGATGTGATATATTCTCAATGGAAATCAGTGCTAAATACATATATATCTGTAAGTTAAAAAATGTACTAATATTGTGGTATGTATGAAAAAGCAAATGCTTAAGTAACGTGATCTATCGATATTAAGAAAGATTACATTTTTCATACCTCATAGAAGGGAAGAAGTTGAGGGGACTGGCTTAAGACATTTTTGACTACCTGACATACGTTCCAAGGGATTATGAAGTAGTTCACTAGTTAATACATCAGTTTGTTGAACTGGGCTTACTACATGAAGACCAAAGTTCATTGTGTTTTGTAAATCATGTTTAAAATTAGTACAACTGCTTCATTTTCACAATTTTTTTATTTTCAGTTATCAATAAAATTATTCAAGCAGTCTTGATTATAATTTGGTATATAAAGAAAAGAAATCAACTATCAATTCTAAACATTAATATTATCGTTCTTCGGCTCTCTGTGATTTGGAAGAAAGTACGAGTTTTTCTGGGTCAGAGATCTCAAGTTCTATTTCATTTATTGTTGTACAATATAGACTTTATGCTGGAGTGTTTTGTAAGTTCATTTACCTGAAAAAGTGCTTGGAAGCTCCACAAGTTTTTCCCTTGAGAAAAAAATATATTCAAGTTGCAAAGCAGAACTGTTTATGGAATGCTGTTGTTTATAGATTTGAACAATTCTATTGGAATATTGTAGTTGTTGAACTATTAGCCACTCCCGGCACAAAATTTTAAAACAATTGGGTAAAAGTAAAGTGTCACAAAAATGCATTATGTGAAGAATAATATCAAAACATAATAAATTTGTGGGATTCAGGATAATTAGAAAAATGTTATAAGAAGTCAACATAAATGTTTTAGTGAGCAGGACTATTTTATAATATTCAAATTTTTTGTGATTTTTTTGCTAATTTTTTTATGAAGTAAAATATCTCAATACTAATTGTTCAATATTAATTGGAATGTTACGCTTTTTACTTTTCCATCGAAGAGTTGTCACTTCATATATTTGCATTTGAAATCACACAAAATAGGAAAATATTTAACACATTTAATACTCAGACTATTGTGCAGATATGGCCTATTTTTATATGATTTGCTTGAAGAAAATCCAAAACCATATATTCAAGACGTTATTACATTTTTAAATAATTTTTTGTAAATATTTTTATTGTTTTTTTCTAAAACAGTTCCTTTTCTAACATAATTTTACAATTTTTTGTAAAAAAAACCCAACAAATTTCCTTAATAGATTAAAAGAAGATTTGCTTCAGGATAAACTTTAACATTGAGCTCCTTTTATTATAATAAGAAATAAATGTAATTGAAATTAAACTTTAAAAGTTTTGTGAGAAAATTCTTCAAATTATTGAGTTATTTGCAAAATATAATGATATTTAGTGTTTTATTTATTTTTTTTGCAATATATTTAATTGAAATATTTAATTATTTACTTTTGAAATATTATCATTATTTAGCAATCATTTTCCCCATACTTGAATGAGAAGTCAAGTAACGTCAGAAACGCGTGAAAGGGTTATGTTTGGCGACAGCTTTATAAACGTGGGGAAAAATAAATTTTTCTGGGTATTTTTAACATCTAAACTTTCCACCATTACTTAAAGTTACTTAAAAAGTTCCCTCGTTTTTTTGTTTGCCGTGAATAAGTTTCTAAATGGTGCTGGTGTGCCCATTAAGAACTCTCGCAGCTAAGGGGGATGTCTTAATTTAACCGAAGGTTTTCAAAGTTACCAGTGATTTCTCATGAGGATTTTGACTCTTGCTCAAAACCATTAACAACCCGTTCTCCATCTCATTAATCAGAGCTTGCGACGAATTATCAGAAGAATTTTGAAGGGGTGGCGTAAAAATTGAAGAATATGAAAACCAGTTAGGATGCAAATTGCTTTATTCTAAGCGCTTTGAGAAGTATTAAATATTTTAGTCAAGATAAAGCATGGTAAAAGCTATTTATCATGGAACGTTACAAAGATTTCTGTTCTGAACGCAGTTATTGTTCTTCATTTGAAAGCTGATTATTATAATTTAGTTAGGAATGCTCTCCAGATCGCATTTCCCTTTAAAATTTTGACATTTTCTGAAACATGACTTATAGATGATTAATAAAATTATTCAAGATTAATTTAAAGCCTAAGTTTATACTAAAATATTTCAATATTTATATCATGGATATAAATATATATTTTTCAAATATCTTTAGAATATTTAAGTACATTTGTATAATCAATATCTTATATATTTATATATAATACATATATATATATATATATATATATAGGTAAACATTAAAAATATATTAATGCAAAGATAGAGTCAATAATGTCAAAATTTAAAGTAAATGTATCATATAATTGCTATATTTTTGTATGGATTTATATATACTTGTAGTTAAAATTAAATGCGAAACTATTTTTGTTAGTTTAAAGTTGTGAATTGTTATGATGAAATTACCTTCTAATATAAATTTATCATCTTTGAATTTAAATTATGGAAAAAATAAGAATGTTATAGTTCTTTCCAATGTAAACATTTTATTATATAGTGAAATATGAAGCTATTATCAGTACAGTTTTACTACAAAATGATGAATGTATTTTTTAACAAAAATGATAGTAACAAAACGATTTATTTGTTTTTTATTTTAATTATGCATTTTTTCCATTAAAATAATTATTTCTTATAAGAAAAATCTCAATTGTAAGGTATTTACAAAATTTACATTACATGAAAGGGAATTTCTTAAAAAGTTACCACACATTTGTACACAAAAATTTTTGCCTGATGGTATAACGTAGAAATTAAAATTAAACAAGTTATTGTATATAATTATGGTAAATCATGTCAATATATTTAAAGGCTCTGTATAGTATTGTGCATCCAGAAGTTTAAACTCACTGTTTAAGATAGAAATTAAAACAGAATATAATTAAATATAATTAAGAGAAGTAAAACAAATTATAATATAATTAAAGTAAAACAAGTCCTGATTTTATTTTATAATGTAACTTGTAAAATTTTCATAACTATTGAATATTTTTTTATATAAATAAAAAAGTATAATTTAATAAATATATAAATAATTTATAAAACTTTGAGGTAGCAGTTATTTAAATATATCAAGAATCGTTTGAATTCTAGATAAAAGAAGAAAAATATTTCCCAAAAAGCAATTTTAATTTGCGATTTTCTTTGTAAATTTTAGGACAAATTATATAAGAAAAATTAAGCAACGAAATAAAAATTCTATTCCTTTTTAAAGATAATAATATTTTTATTAACATTTTATACTAAATTACATACTAACAGACTATGTAATCAAAATATTAAAAAATAATTAAACAGAATTTTCTAGTTTGTCACTTTTACAGTTCAGTTGCTTGATTTATATTTTTATAGAGAGCGCTGAAAAATATGAGTATACTTCGGTGACAAAAATGTCTTTTAAAAAATAAATGAAATATCAGAATAGCTGTAATAAGTCAGGAAGTTCTAGAGAAAATATATAATAAAAAAAAATACACTGTAGTTCCATAAGCAAACTCAAAATTTTCTAAGGAGCCAAAGAGAAACGTTTTCAGAGCGCTTAGCAACTTTGCTTTGAATCTAATGGAGACTTAATAGCGGAGAATTTAAGGAGGTGTTTCCAGGGTCCCAATATCTTCTTTCGAGAAACCAACGTAAAAGAGAAGAATAGAAAAAAAAATTTCAACTAAAAATAACAAGATAAAAAAAGATAGTCGAAGCCGCACTCTCACTTAATACGTGGAACGGTGATCTATTGTTTGAGGCTGTGTGTGTGTGGCTAACTCCGAGTCAAAGAAGGCATAGCTACCGGACGATAAAAGGTTTCGGAGGCCAAAAAAGAATGGTTCTAGGCGGAAGTCTTAGTTTGGCTTGTGATCACCATTTCTGGTAGTTTTAAAAATATTTTGGAGATTTTTTTTACTCAGATTTTTTTTTACGTATCTTTGCTGCAGGAGTGTCAGTGTTTAATTTTTTGTCATTCTATCATCATGTCTAAATTCAAAAATTAAATAGAAACATTCCTGAAATATATTGAAAATCTAATTTGATTCTCCAATTTTCATTTTTTATATAGTTAGTTAATCTGCAAGAACTATAAAATAAATTAAAAATATTATTTCTTAAAATATAATATTAGTTTATTTCTTAAATTTAATAAAATTCATTATAATTTTTACAATGGTTATTTTTAATATGCAGTAAAAATTCTTTTTACATAAAAATCGTAATTTTACTCAAATTTATATTTTCGTTAGTTTTTATTAGAGGGAATATATAATATATATAAAAATAAATATTTAATGTCCTTCTGAAGCTTTAACTTCATTGTATGGTTCATTACACAGTACTTTTGACAAAATAAAATATTTATTTGACAAAATGTTATGCAATATGATGCATCTTTTCAATGAAAAATTTATAAATAGATTTAGTTTTTGATTTAGTTTTTTCAGGATTAGGGTTTTGTAAAAATGTATAACAATTATTAATAGCATCTCTCTGGTGATTAAGAGACGTCTATTGAATTTAATGTGAGTAATATTTATAAATCGTTTATTTTCAGTATAATTAATGTAAAATATTGAATACAAGAATTCAATAAATAAATAAAAGAATATTAAGCTAAATCATATTGATTATTTCTGTAATAAACTTTGTGTTATAAGTCTCGTATAATAATTATATAATAATTCTTATAAATGAATTTCCCATATAATGTATGAAAATATTCCAACAAACAATAATGTTTGGAATTGAATTTAGTTTCAAATTTATTATAAATTATATTTAGTTATTTTCAGGGAATTAATGAAAGTCCATTTTAATGTTTACTATTTATAACTGCATAATAATTTACTCAACAACACACAAATTATCAAATAAATCGATAATTTTGCATGTCTAATCATAATTTAACATAACTGTTACTGTGTAATCATTCATAGTAACTTCTGACTGTAGATTTTTAATATAATAAGACATTAAGTTAATGTATATATGAATAATATTAAAGTCAATTTTGTACATTTATTTCTGGATTTTATCTATGACTGCAACTTTACACATATAGTTATTAATTTATAAGATAGCAAAAAGATAGACGGGGAGAGTTTGATGCCCTTTAAATAATTAAAACTTTCATCTGAAATTAAGTTTTGAAAATGATAAGGGAAATGAGATTTCGAAAAAACATTCATTTATTTGGAAATTCTAATTAAAATCAAGTTTGTACATTTATTCCTAGATTTTGTATGGTTGTAACTTTGCTTATATGATAATAAATTTCTTATAGGCCAATAGAACGGCATCCTCTCTCAATTGTAACACTGCTTTAAGTATAAGGTTAACACTGCTTTAAGTACCAGATATTACTTATTATGGCCATGGATTAAATTATTGCTTCATATTTTCCCTTTAATATTTTTTCTATTGAAATGAAAATTCTCTTTCAACTAAGCAAAATCGATAATTTAATTCATAATACTAGTGAATCATTCATATCATGTAGTTGTAGTAATTTACTAATTCAAATTTCAAAAGACAATGTTATACAATTAAAAAAAAATATTCACTCTGTTACTACATATAAATTAATGTTCTATATTTAAGTCTAGTGAACAAAAAATTAGGTTATAAAATTTCAGTTGTTATTTTATAAAGTTTAAAGTTGTACGCACACAAATAAACGATATCTCCAAACTTACAATATCAGCCAAGTAAGTCTTTGGCGATCGGAATCATCAAATGATACAGCAACCCTGTTAGAGCGTATGAGTAAAAAAGAGAACTAAGCGTGCCATTGCTGCATCTAATCCAATAAAGGACACCAACCAAACCAACTGAAGTTCTCGGGTAGAACAGTTTCTTACGCATTTCCTTATCTGCCTAATGCAGTATCCACTCTTTCACCTTTTCATTCTAGGGAACTTGAATCTGGGACACTTTTGAAAAATGCAAGTTCCCCTGCGACTGATGTTTGCCTCTTATATATCTTCTCCACTTCGAATCAGCAAAATCGGCCCAGGTAATTCAGGAAGGAAATAAAGACTGCACGCATGTCTATTCTTAGACATTTTATCCAATTAAAAAAGATAAAAATAATCAACATCAATTATAAATTGATTCTATTTGTTAGTCAGTAATAAGATGTTACATGTGTTATAAAATTATAAGGTATATTATAAATTGATTTAGGGTGGGCTCTATTATTAAATACTTTATTTGTGAAACTTTAAGGCTAAAACTGTTAAAGAATTAAATTTTTGGTCGGAAACTAATTTTTAAAAGGATAAAAGAATTGAGATGTCGAAACAATATTCATTTGTTTTAAAATGTAACTTGTTCTTTCATCTTGGGAAAGTTGTTTAGTTGATACAAAATTATATGCATAAAATGTATCGCTTAATAAGAATTCTAAACTTTTTCTCTTATGATTCTACAGCATTTGAGTACATGTTTTAATAGACTTATATTAAATAATTAATTTACAAAAATTTATCGATATGATTTTTAAAATTACTTGATAAAAAGTTCAACGTGAAAAAAAGTAAACTCCATAATTAATGAAATGCAGGATATTGATATGAACAGGTTATTTTGCTTATTTTTTAAAACTAAGGAATGTAAATATAGATGTTCTTAAGTGAGTCAAAAAAATTTAGCTGCATCTTTTAGAAAACTGTGGTAAAAATATATTCACCAAAACAATGATCTTCATAGATACATTCATGTAAGGAACAGGGAAAACTTATTCCTATGACATAAAGGTGGGTAAAATAGGAATCACAAATATTCCAAGAACGTGTCAGAAAGTGCTTACGAAAGAATTCTTAATCTGCTATAAAGAACGAGAGTAACTGAATATTAGTTTTAAGAAGAAATTATTTTCCGATTTTTCTGAAAATAATTCTAAATCTAGCCTACCATTGTTAAATAAGTTAATAAATATGATTTTCTTATGTCTGGTTTGTTCCATAACACAATCGTGAAAGATGATTTATAAGCATTTTGATTTTTTTCGCTATTAAACAATTAGCGCCTCACCTGTAAAGTCTTTTTCTACCACGATATTATAATTATCACATAAGATATTAACTGGAAACTAATTTTTGTTACGGATGGAATTCTAAAGATAACGCAGTTTTAGCTTTAAACAGAAGACACTTATGCCTATATTCCACAATTTATGGCCAAATACGCAGATTAGAAAACAAAATAATTAACTGTTGTACTTCCAAGATAAAACTAATAAAAAACAATACACTGCTTATTTTAAAAAAGTGTTAAAGTCGTCCACTCATGTTGCGTTCAATATGTGAGAACTTAACTCATTATATCCCTTTCCAGCAGTAAGCAAAATACTCATGTGTTTAGTGTTGAAAAACCAAACATGGATATTAACTATATTTGGTTGTTCAACAAACACAATTAACCAACTTAAATCACATTGACATTCATCACAAGGAAAAAAGCTTTTGGCTAATTATTAATTTAGTGAACTATAAATTTTCTACGGATATACATAGTTTTAACTGGAATATTTTTAATCCTGAGATAAATAACAAAGTGCTAATTAACTAACACAAGATTTCAATTTCCAACAGTAAGCAAATGTTGACTGATATTTTTAGCATATTATATTTATTAAGTTATATTTATTCAGCATAATGTTTATTTAATTTAGTGATTAAAATAGCACTGAAATAAAAATTACGAAATCTAAATAGAATGATCTTATTTCTCAATTATTGGATAGAGTAATACATTGTTATACAATATTAAATTTAAATATTTTTAAAAGAATGCTGCAAAATAGTTTCATGCAACACTACACAAAGAACGGATTTTCTAGATTAAATTTATTCGCTCACCGCTTTGTTTTATTTAAATAATTAAGATAGGCATTTTTTTTCTTAAGACATAGATTTACAGGAAAATCAGAGGGCACATAAATCCTCCTTAAATGATTTTTATTACATTTAAAACAGTTAATTTTGGAGTTTTGTTTCGTTCGAACACAAAATATCAAATTAAAATGTTTTAGTATTATTATAAAATGAAAAATAGATGCATGTACTGAAGAAAAACTAATAAAAATTTCTTTTGAGAACTTTTATTAGACATATACATATTTAGTTGCTTGGAATATTTTAATTTATAATTTTCTTTCTTTCTTTTACGTTTCATGTGCTTTCTACATATTTATTAATCTATCCCTATATGTTTAGATATCATATAGCGACCATCGTGGTATTGCATGCAGAAACGTGACTCGTCAGTAAAGACAGTTTTATTCCATTCTGCCATCCGCATCTTTCTTTCATCACGTCATTGCGGTGGAGACGTCTTTGACTTGCGTCAAGGGTAGACGTAGCAATGGACGTCTTGCGGACAGATCACTCTATTGTAAACAGTGTCGTATGGTACGTGCCGACACTGAATTATAAGTTACAGACTGAATGTGTTATGTTATGGTTCGTAATGCAGCTAATCCGTCACTGCCATGCTCACATTTAGCTTGTTATCGCTTTAAGTGGTCCTCTGAGGTAGATTTGATAGTACACATCGGTCCATCTTACCCTCATGCATCCAACGATCACATATCCACATTACAGTTATTTGGTTTTGTCCAACACGACTACCGATTTCCCTGAAAGATAATCTACAATCTCGATAGATCACTATTCTTCCTCTGTCTAACTCGGATAATTGATAAAAAAATAATCGCTTTTTTACGAGGTACATTTAATAATTTTTTTTAATTAACCAAAAGAAAAACACAATTGCCGAACTTGAAATCGTCGAAATCCCCAAGCCTTAAATAGCCATTAGAAGTGGCGCCACAAGTGAGCGTGATATGCGTTGAAATTCTAATCATTTTCATGTCTCACTTCCGCTAACCCATGTTGTAAATTTCCTGTTATTTGAATGCTTCCTTCTGGGTGTTGCACTTACGGTGGCCAGCAGTGTATATAATGGCCAAATGACACAAAAGTAGTGATAGATTACATAGTTGTATTTATTTTTTATTACCTCATAAATATTTAGCTGATTTCCGTATATAAATAAAGTTTCTGTATTTGATACAATCTGCGGATATATCGGGTAAAAAAAAAGACACTTTTACAATGTTATAGGTAACTATGCATACATAATATGCATACGCTTATATATTTTGCATAAACTGTGCACTATACTGTCAATATGTGTATATTAGTTTTTGTCATAAATAAATAGATGATTCATTTACTCTATAGAAGCATTTTCATCAAACTTTGCCTTCCCTGCATTTTTGTGTGGTGTATTTACATAATTAATTACGCACCATTAAAGGAAATTTAATTACGTATTTTCCATTAATTTTAAAACTCAATCGGGAAGATGAAGTATTTGAGAATTACACTATTTCATTTGATGGTTTACTCTGCGCAAACACAACTTATCATTAATGTGTAAAATGTTAATGATTGAATTCAAAAGAAGTTATTTAGAATGTTATTCTAAGAAAATCATGTATATAAATAATGATAAAAAAATTAAATTTCTAATTGTAAGAAAAAGTAATATTTTTGAAGTAGAAAATAATGAGGCTTAAAATTTTGTAGAAAAATAAGATTTTAATTAAACGTATTGAAGTATAAACTTCTGGTGATTTTTTTTATTGAAAGAGAGGTACTTGAGTAAATTTAATGTAAAACAACTAACTCATAGAATGACTAGCAATAAATATTTGTCTATCAGTATTTTCAAAGCCGAAGAAATATTCATGATTTTAAAAGCAAAATGTTAGAAGAATAACAAATGTTCTAGATTGTTCAAACTGAACAATTTATTCTTTTTAAGAATTACGTATTTATAACCATGACTAAGTGACAATTGTGGTATATGAAATAACAACTTTCATTTCAATATTATAGTAATGTACATATTATAGTCACTATTATAGTAACTACATGTCAATATTATAGTAACTACATGTAATTAACATTTATCGCTAGGTTCAGGTTACATAATTAAACGAATAGATATTTCAAAGTCCATGCAGTAAATATATTAAACGAATAAGCTATTGCTAAACGTGCATTATGTCATATTTAATTGTAAAAATTTATACATTTTTTCTCTATTGTTATAATGAAACACTTCATAAAAATGCCCTTTCATAAAAATTTTGAATACCTTCTCCAAATTGAAATGTAGTATATGACTAGCAGGCGTAAAATTTTGATTTAATATTCTAAAGTAAACGGAAATTATTTACAGATGGATTTAGTTTTTCTTCCTATAGAATAAAACGTGTTTAACAGGGTTACAGGGATAAAAAACTGAAGGAGAAGAAGAAATAATGAAAACCGCAAAACCAACCGTCCATACACAAATTTGTGATGGATGACAACCTCCCTCCCCCTATCAGGTCCCGATTTCCCTCTTTTCCTAAAGAGAGCTATATCCCCTTGCGTCCCCTTCTCAAATTTCTACAGCTAAGGTCATTTATCGCCCCACGTCAAATTCAGGGGACATAGAAAACTGTCACAAAGAGGAGAAAGGGGAAAAGATTAAAAAAAGGAGAAATAAAAAAATGATATTAATTTCCCACTGCCTAAGAGGGGTAAAAAATGTCCGTGTATCACACAGAAGAGGTAATGAAGAGTCGATGTGCGGATTAAGCAGCCCCACTATTCCGCTCGATGGATTATTTCATTTTAAATAATAATACAGAGGAAAGAGACATCTCTTATTCGATTCCATAAAATTTGTTTTAATATTCATCATCAGCATCTGCTTTGTTACACATTTTTTTTAAACAATCCTCAGCTTAACTGAAATAATTAATTTAGAAATAACTGAGGGAATTTTTTTATACAATCGGTAAATATGTATCTGAGTATGTTATGCATAATAGGTTATAAGCATATTTACGTATATATATATAACAACACAGAATTATACAATATTTAAACTTTCAAATTCATTAAATGTACAAATACCTAGTACTTAGAGTAATAGCATACCTTTTTATGCAAAGCTGGAATAAGTTCTTATATTTGTTATGTTTTTTAAACTCTTTATAAAATATTGTTTGTTGTAGAACTTAGCTTTTATATTACTATTATTTTCAAAATTATATAATAAAAATTTTAAGAAAGTTTTAATTTCTTTCAATTAATATATGTATTTGCGTTTATGAAAATTAGTTGATGTTAATTATTTATATAAATAATTTATAGTTTAAACTAGCGTAACACATATTTTATCAAAATCATTTAAAAAAAATTTAGTCTTTCTGTTAATCTATAAGTTTCTTAAATACATAAAAATAATGGAAAATATACTATTAATTGATGTAATGTGTTATTTATATGAAAAAATTGAATGAAATTAGAACTCTAAAAATGAATCAAGTTTCTTACAAAGATTTTAAATCAGGGATTCGAATACATACATATAATATATATATATAAAATTTGATATTTTAAGTAAATTTATAAACATTACAGATTATAACATTAAATCAAATTCTATTAAAATCTTATTTTTCTAACAATTATTAATTGCCTTTAAAAGTGAAATAAAAAAAATCAATTTATGAAAATTAAATAACTTAATAATTCATCATGTTATTCAATTATAATTTTGATATGTACATGTTTCACTTCTCAAACAGAAGTTTAATTTATGAATAATATTAAATATATCTATATAGTTTTTTAAAATTTCAAAAGGCAATTTTCATATAATTTCTAGTGTGACAGAAAAAATGTGAAGTTACACATGTAAAAAGTTGGTATTAAAGTTATATTTGTTTTTAAAATTTGAGATTAAAGTTTGGTATTAAGTTTTATTTTTATGAAAGATAGTAAATAGTATATATATATATATATATATATATATATATATTTAATAATTTATTTTATTAATAATATATATTATAATATTAAAATAAAAACATAGATATTTTAAATGGATCGAATGCAAATATTTTCTTTCTATGGAATGAGTATTTTAATTTGTCACCACAAAAGTCACGTTATTTTCATATGATAATTTATTTAAAACATTTATGGTAAAATGAGTTTTCTAATTTAGCGAACAATTTTTAATTACAGATATATACTTCTCAATGCTTAAGGAATGCAATGCAATGATTACAGGGAATTCTTTTAAAAAGGAGAAAAAAAGAAGCATGAAAAATCTACCGACAGAGAGTTTGAAAATTACTTTTACTAGTATTTACTAGATCCATAAGGTACGGAATGATTTCTATACACAGTGGTGCTTTTTACCGATTATTAGGCTAGCATTCGATCCTTACTCTTTTATAGATATATATTTGTTCCGTCAGAAGAAGAACCATTTAGGGTCATCAAAAAAACCTTCAGATTGCGAATCTTTTATTTCGAAAATTCCACTATAGAGAAATATGGCATGTGTTTCCTACTCTCTTTTCTTCTGCAGGGAAACATCACTCCCGAATTTCGCAAGCCCTGCGCTAATGAAATGAAAAGGAAAAAACTGTCCGCTTATATTATTTTTTTAATATTTATTTTCTCTTTTATACTATGGTTTTCGTAATAAAGATTTAGAAAAATATTTTTCGAAATGTAGCACGTTATAATTTTTAGACTAAAATCCAAATTTTTGCTAAAGCAATAGTGGGAATAAAAGCAGTTTAATTCTCTATTAATGTAATTGTAAGTTTCACCAATTTGCTTTTTAAATGAGTAAAAAAATACTAATTTAAGACATTATAAGTATAACATCTTTGCAAAATAAAAAAATAGAGTTTTTATGTAGGATTAAAGATACATAGAAGCTGTAATTAGATATATGATAAGTTTAACACTAGAAAAAAATGCCTACACTATTTAAGGGCATCAATTTTTAAAATTAAAAATATCTTGTATTATTTTAAATTGTAATTATTATTTTATCATAATAGTTAGTTATTAAGAAACTTTGATGAGCACCTCTTTAATTGACAATAAATTTAAAAAATTTAGTAATAAATTTTCTGTCATTTCATATGAACATGTCAACTTAAGATTTTTATTATTAAATAATTAAACACAAATAGTAGTTTAAGAAACTGTTAAAATAAATTTAGAGTACAATTTTTTAAATAATTCAAATCATTTTCATATTAATTGAAATATTAGTTTCTTTTTGACATAATTTAACATGTTAACGTTGTTAAATTTTGATTTTATTTATGGTACATATAGTATATTAGTTTACATATCCACGATGAAATATGAAATTAATATTTTCATACAAATGAATTATAAATGTAGACTACTCTGCATAGTGTTTTTAATTTGATGTCTTTGAATTGAAGATTTGTGAGCTTTTCCATTCTATATTGTGTAAATGGTGAAGTTCAGTAATTTATTCTAAGAAAGGTTGCTTCAAATGAAGTGTTTAATTGTGAAACATATTTTATTAATAATTACTTTGTTAAGATTAATATCAGATGAAATATTCAAAACATCAATGTTTGATAAGAGACAAATTTGTTGGTTAGCATTGAAGTTTCATAACATTATGTTGACAAAGGCTCTTGGAACAAAGATTGTTGGAAAAAGGTCTTTTGTCAGAAAGTAATCTTCTTAGAACAAAGAGTTGTAAAGAGTTCCAGAGGAAGATATTTTTAATATCTTCTGAAAATTTTCAAAGTAGCATTTCTGACAAAAACCAAAAATGTATTCAAATTTCGCAATTATAAAACATATGGAATAATATTTCTAAATAACCAACGCTTTGATATTTTAATTTGAGATTTTTCTATGTGGGGAAACAGTGAAACAAATTAGAAAGAAACAGAGTCGAGTTTAATAACTTTTTTGTTAACATAAAATAGAACGATAAAAAATAAGAGAAAAATTGATCCAAAAAGGTTTCAGAGAGTTTTAAATTAGGATGAAGATCATGTATTATCAGCAAAATAGTGACACTGAAAGAAGCCCTAATGAAAAATTATATAAAAGATACGAGTATTTTTTTCTATTAATAGACATCAAAACAAAATTATTATTGGTCAGCTACATTAATCAAACATTTTTTGGGACTTACATTTTATTAATTAAATAATTTATATTTTACATGCATAAAACGTATTAAAAAATTTAAATTATTAATATAAATTAAATCATATAGTGTATTACTGCTGCATAAAGAATATGAAGTTTAATCAAGTAAAAGGCATGCCTAACTATATTATTCAAATTGTCTTTATTTTGTTGGAATGAATGATTCTCAAAAATTGGCTATGTATATAATATGCAATCATATAAGTATGTAACAATAATTTATTGTTACATTTAAAGTTAATCCATTTTGCTACTTTATTAAATGTTTGATACTTTATTATATGTTAAGAGATATCTGTATGCTTTTTTAAAATTTTAGTCATATAGTTATCGGTTTCAACATATATAATTAAATAGAGTTACCATTGGGGCTAAAAGTGAGTACCTAAAGATCTACTGTGATATAGGAATTTTAGTACCTAGTGATATAAGAATTTAAAAATGCTTAATGAAATCAGTTAAAAGTTTCTCTTACCATAATATAATCGAGGGAAGTAAATTTAGAAACAATAAATATAAGTTTATTTCACAAAATATTGTGTACTGATTCAAGTAAAAGAAATATATTTCAAAATGTTTTTAAACAAAACACTGTGTTCTTCCATTTTACATGGTCAGAAAACACTAATATGTTACTATATCTATGCATAATACGTGTTGAGTTTAGAAAAAATTTAATTTTTAACTAAAATGTTTAAGTTTGTTATTACTTTGCTTTTATTAAAATCACAATAAGTATAAAGAAGTTATCATTATTGTGGAATGAGGGAATCTCAATAATTAGGTATATGATCTAATGATGAAACAATTTTTCTAGTGAAAAAAATTAATAAACTAGATGATGTTTGAATTTATCTAGAAGAATGAACAGAATAAAATTCTGTAAAATCTACTTTAATATACATATATCAAATTAAAAGAAAATGTGTCTCTAAAAAAGATTTATGTTGTATTACTTATTTAATAAATAAGTTATTAAAATTAGTGTGAAATATTTTGTGTCTTTATATTGATAAAACGATATTATTAAATTCCTACCAAAATCTTCTAGAATTTATAAGAGTCATAGAATTTGAAATAAGTGTTTCTTTATTTAAATTTTATTATTAATATTTTATTATTTACTTCTATTTAGAAACATCTAATGCAGTATTAAATTTTTGATTGTAGAGTCTATAAATACAAATATAACCATGGTGAAAGATAGGGTTATAGTTTACAAGCACATAATTGCTTACGTGCAAGAACTTTGTTTTTATGTTCGAAAGTTTCGCAAGAGTGTTTTAATTCAGCTTTTCATATGATATAATACAATATTTTATCTGTTATATAGTGTTACATTGTTGTTATATATGTTACAATATTTTATCAAAAAATAACATTAGGTTGAGTGATGTTTTTAATTACTACTAATTAATAAATTAACAACATATTATAAAACAAAAATTAAATAAAAAGTAATGTTTCGCTTAAATATAGTATTAAATAATTTGTACTACTGTAACGTATATAAATATTAATCGAATCGCACATACAATTCAGATTGAATCAACAGCAACTTCTCTGATTTTTTAGTTTTGATTTTTAAGGAAATTACCTGAAAAAGTTGGAAATTCAGTATTATTTCTTTGGAGAAATTTTTATGAAACCTCAGATGATAGAAAAATTCTTTCAACTGATATGAACTAGTTTCTTTATATTGCCACTCTGTATAAAAGTACTTTAGGTTGAACTAGACATGTAGCTGAATAATATACACTAATATCATTTATCTCTTATAAACATCTATATTGAAAAACAAAGTTATCTATGACGCACATCGCATGAAATAAACAATTTGTAAAAGGAAAATATTTCATGTAAAATTTCAATGGATAGTATGCAAAATATTTTATGAAAATGAATAATCCAAGTTAAAAATATAGTTCAGTTATTTCAGTATCTCTTTCTATATTATTATAGGCAAGCCATGTTTATTTACTTTGAAATGTAATTTTATCATGGATTTTTTTCTACACTGATATATTTCTTCTCAACCTATGAAAGTAAATGTTTTTTGTCGTTACTGTGAGCACCTTTATAACAGCACTGACTTTAAATTAATTTGAAGATGCATACCTGATTTAGGGTAGCATTTAGTATTCTCTCTCATAATAAAAGAATTAATTTTGGCATAGTCAAGTAAAAGTTTACTTAATAAAATATTTTAATATTTACTAGAATTTAACTCTTATTTTGATAGAATATTTCATATTTTTGTACCATATTTTATTAGTAAGCGTTATAATTTTTAACGTATTTTAATTCATAGTATTATTTACTATGTCAGATAAATAAAAGAAACTTAAAATTATTTAATTATTTTATACAAAGTATCATAAGAATTCACACAAGTGAATTCTGAGAACTATATACTCTTCAAAATTTTCATTAAAAATGATAAGCTTTAAATTTTAATTTATAAATTTTTTGTATTTTGAAAATATTATAGCTGTTAACAATTTAAACAAGTATCTGTAATACCTAGTATTTTGAATTATTCTTTTAGAATAAGAGAAATTCACCCTGTTATAAATAAAATGACCGTGAAGAAACATAGATATACGATGAATGAAATAAACTTATATTTTATCTATTATTTTTCATTTTTTTAAATTAATGATTTCTAAGGATTCAAGTATAGTAGTTAGGTCAAGAAATGGGGACCACAAATGCTTAAATACGAGATAAGTTCAATGTTTTTTTTTGGAAGTCGTTTATTATTTTTTGGATTCTTTAACGATATTCACTGTCACTGATCACTGAAAAACTACCTAAGTATGGTAAATATCTTTGGGGATTTGTAAGTGCATCATTTACAGGAGAAAAGTGTAGAAAGTGGCTACGGTGGCCTGTTTGTTAAGAGCGCTCGTTGTCGGATGGTAGTGAGTTCAAATTCCGACCCTGCTGATGATTCACCGTGTTCCCAATACAGTAACTGAGACACGTAAAATATGTCTTGGTTTTCATATAAAATGATGTTTCTGGGAATAGCAGGCCATATTTAGGGGTCTTCTGCTTGGTCCCTGTTTTCAAATTAGTAAGAAGAAGTGGAAATGATGGTAACTTGTCTAGTGGATCATTGACCGACTAGACAAAGAGCCATCACTTTCACCCCATGTAGTACTGAAAGGTAGAAATTCTAATATCCGTGCGTATAACATAACAACAACAATAGTGTCAAATGTTTATGTCTTACATAACCTTTCATAGGATTTCAGCCAAAAGAGTGAGACTCTGTGGATGCTGATATGCTTGTTCGTACCTGGTATGAAATTGACTGCTTTCTAATGTTCTCCATACGACGATCGGCATACGAATGAAAGAGCAATGACAAGGGTCGTAAAAATTTTTGAATTGTGTGTGATCAATTTTACCTTCATTATTTTATGAATTATTCAAAATCAAAAAGCGCTGTACATTTTATAGACACTATAAATTCATATTAGATATAGATAGTGCGCTTAAATCGTGCAATGTATAGTGCAATTATATTCGAGAAATTAGTTATAAACTTTAATTATTTTATATATCGCATAAATGATTGGTTCAGTCATGTAAACCAAAAAAATTAATGGAATTATTATATTAAACAACTTAAAATATTTATAATGCTTTATTAGCTGAAGAGTAGGGGTTCAAATTATGATAAATTGCTTATTCGGTTACAGTCAATTAGTCTTGGGAATCATATTAGTTTGGCTGCAGTTCAAATTCAATCTACGTTTGCAGCAGTCCTCCCATACAATGGAAATCACACGGTCTTATAATCCTTTCAACTAATCGAATTACGTTTGTAGACTAATATTTGGTTAATATGTCAAATGACAAATATTTACAAAATTCAATGCTTAAATGTTAGCGTTGGTAATTGTTTCATCTATACGGGAACAATTGGTCGGATTTCCATCCTAGGTTTCAAAGGAGTAAAGGGTTGTTGCCGTAGACGTTTGTAAAATTAGATGAAATGGCATTCATGATTTTGTTATTTCCATAACGTTGTGATTTGGCTTTGAAAATAATAAAATGATTTAAAGTTATTTTATTTAAAGTATATAATTTTTGTGTTGCAATGTTGAACATAAAAAATCCGCAAGATATGAATGCTTATATTTGTTGCACTTCATAAAATAACGTGTTCTATTTTGTCATATGACCATATTTAAACAATATTAGAAATTAATTTTGTCAAACAGCATATTATGAAACTCAAATGGGTCTCACTAAATTATGCTGATTATTAAATATTCAATTATTGGAGACTGAAATAATTAATGTCATTTTTATTCTTTTAATCATTGTAAAATATTAAATTGTTGAATTTATATATTAATTGAGGTTAGTTATAAAAGATGTTTTATAATTTATAATTTGTTCATTCTTCATCATGTAAGCAACTAAACATGTAAGTGAAATTTAAAAATAAGTGTAAATATATCGTTTAGAAGAAAATAAATAGCATTTCGCAGAGTAAAATTACTATATTTTAATTGATGTATAAGTTGGATTTCAAAAAGCTTTCACACAGAATTATATGTAAAATATTTGGATGCAAAAAATTAAAAGGAAAATATTGTTACATTGTTGAATTTGTTAAGATGATGCATTGTGATAATTCTTAATAGAAAAAGAAAATGCATATATGAATTAGCAAACTGTGAAAAAATTCTGCGGCATTTTAAAATAATTAAATTCTGTACCTTATGAAAATATAATGGTTGGAATGATGAAATATGAGAATTTTTTTATTTATTTGGCTCACATTTTCAGAAAACTCTTCCTGAAATACTCCAGACAAAAATCCACACGATTCAACAAGAATTAAGAGTATATTAGTAAAAATTGAGTTCCCAGATTATCTTTGGTAGTGGAAATAGGAAAACAAATATTGTCTCCCGCTCTTAGGATGGGCCTGGAGGAATGTTTTACTTCTCTATTATTCACGCATGGTTTGCGCTTGCTTATTAAAATTTCACAGCTCTCTAAAGACCAGTGTAATCCTTTTAATGGTTAGGAAACTATCCTCCTTTCGAAAAGCTCTCACTAACTTAGAATGATACGTCAGCATTGATTTCAGCTTGAAAGAGGGAATACCGCCACTGCTAATAAACAGTCTAATTATCCCGATCCCTATGGATTAGAAGGTGGAGAAGAAAAGCCGGGTTCGGTTATTAGTCTTTTCCCCCCTTCTTCCTCACAATACGGGTCACTGTGCGTTGCAACAATTATGCTACATCGATATGTTTGGGAGTTTATTATATACCCAAGCTAATCACATCAGCTGGTCCGAAATAAACTTTACACTAGCAATTGCAACGCATGCACGATTGAGCTGGTTGCAATCTACAGGTGCAAACAGACTTGTTGCGCTAATAAGGTACGCTTTGGTCGGAGGGATTTCCTTTCACACTTGTATTGAAACAGACCTTCCCTCTGTCGGTTTGTTTGAGGAGCTGTAAGCCAAATGGTATGACAATAGCGAGTAAGACGATTATAAATCGAGGGCCTTTAAGGATTGGAAACAATTTCATTGGGCTGACTTCAACAATTTAATAGAAGAGAATAATATTTAGACATTTTATATCAAGCGTCGGATAGTTTGAAATGAAAGCAGGAATATTGTAGAATACAATGGCTTTGTTATTGATATAGTTTATATTCTATGTACGAAACTTAAGATTATTTGATCTTCCAAATACATGGTCATATGTAAATAAGTTAAAAATTATCATAATTAGATTAAAATTAGCTCTCCTTAAAATCTTAAGCAAATTTTACTTTAGGAAAAAATTTATTATATATAATACCAGATTTTTGTAATTTTCTACAATTCTCTTCATAGAAACTTATATATTTAAAAATGTGAATTTCTAAATATATTTACTCCCATGTTCATATAAATACTTATGAATTTATTTAATATGTAAGGCAAATTTAATCATTTTAAAGGCAAATAAATTTTAATTTTAAATTTCATCTATTGCACTCAGAAGGAATATTTTTCCCTTAACATTTTTGTTATAAAGATGTTCAGCTATAAATCTTATCATATTAAATTTTCAAGCCTAACTCTTTAAGTCATAGAAAATATTTCGTATGCTATTAAAAACAACAGGCAAACATATGCATCTTTATGTATGTTAAATTATATATTATTATGAAACATAAATCAAAGTACACGTCTGATGAGCAAAACTATTTACAATATGTGATCATCTGTTATAAATCATTGAATACCAGTGACAATTCATCAAAATCCATCAAAACCAATCAAAGTACTTAGTCAAAGAAATGTATATTAACATTTCAAGAATAAATTTTATCTCAGAAAAATAAAATTGTTATTTTTTAAAAGTGCAAACATTGTAGAACAAATATTGTACTTTAATTTCTTTTTTTATATTTATGAAACAAATTTAAATAATGACATGATTTATAATTAAACTTTATAATATGAAAAGTGTAACTAGAGGGTGCTTTGAATATTTTAGAAATATATTAAATAATGAAAGCTCAGCTACATAAATAGATGTTTCCCTTTAAGATTAAAGCATTTTTTACGCTGTTAAAACTTAGCTAAAATTGCATATGAATTAATGTTATTTGCTAACATTTCATATAATGGGAATATATGAGTTAATAAAAATTCGAAATCAGAAGGTAATCTAGAAGATCGTTGAATATTCCCCAGGATTTTTATGAAGAATCTTGTGCATGGAGTATTAGAACTAAATTAAATAAGGCAAAAATTTATATATTTAATTT
>JAPDSC010070786.1:635620-675137 GCA_026290005.1 Latrodectus geometricus
GAATGAATTTATAATTTGTTCATTTTTCTAAGTAAATGTGATTAAATTTATGCCTCTGGTGATTCTTCGCATTTATTTTAAGCATTTTATGCCCACAAAATCTTTCTCAAAAATTTCATACTTTTCAAAATTTTTACAGAATTTTTGGTGAAAATAAATTTTATGACAGTTAAATCACAATATAACTTTGATGATATAACTTTAACACTTATTTACCAGTTTATTGATTAACTGTTTTTTTCAAATTGAATTTATATTTAAAATTTTGATTGTCATGTCTTTTTACGTTCATTCAAATAATTATAAGAAAATAAGAATGTAGAAGAAAGCACATACAATTCTATTCATTAATATTAAAGCTTCTGTTATTCTTCAACAGTGTCTTCAAAAAAATATCAAAGAATAAAAATCATTTTCCTCAATTCTTTACTAGTTCAGTGTTACCTTTGCCAATAGTCTTTAACATGTTATAGAGAAAATTTCGGATTTAATTTAATTTAATTTTTGCTGAATAATATCATAATTTTACAATGAATTTATTGTCATTGACAAATTCGAAAAAAAGTTATTTGTATTTCGCAAAATTCTATTTTTTAAGAAAAACGTAAGCATGAAATAAATTTTTTGTTGTCATTAAATTTTCATTGTTTGTGTTGATTTTAAAAATGTATAAAGAGCTACATTTATGCTTTCAGTACATAATTATTTACAATATGTGTTTATTACTCTTATTATATATTTTTTCGTTACCAATACATATTAAGGATCTTATAATGCAGTGTCTATACTCTTTTTACGTACCATAATAATACCAACAATGTAGTAGCTACACTCTTATTCTTAAAATTAAAATTTATTTATTTATAATATTTACTGATAAATTTATTTTATGTTCTTTTTTACAAATACCAAGGAAAAATATTGATAATGAATTACAAATATATAGAGATAAAAATGAATATTCTCGGGGGATTCCCCGTACAAATTAAAGAAATGCTATTTTCATGTTACTTAGTTTTAAAATCCTATTTTTTTGAGACTAAATTAAGTAATTATATTTTTCATGAAACCTTTTCTTCCTAAGAATGTTCTTGAGAGCTATCCAAAATAAAAATTAGTGTTAAAAAGGATTAACTTGTAAGAGTTTGATTAATACATTGAAAAGTGAGATACTAACAATATATGAATACGAATATGATTTATCTATAACACATTAATTACAAAAGCTTCTTGAAATATCTTAATAGAGTAAAACAGGAAATATTGTAAATATTATTATAAATCTTTGCTTTATAATATGATGTATTAAAATGAAATGTGTATTTATGTTATTATACTCTATGGAGATAATTTTTGAGTTTGTTAACGTAAGATTCACGTGTATAAATTCTATCTGTACATTTGGGTTTAGACCAAATAAAATTTAATGAAAAAAATATGATACCTCTGTATTTACTGTATCGAATGAATATGCGTATGATTTAATGACTAAAAAGTTGCTTTTTTTCAATTGCTATATACAAAATTAAATTAAATATTTTAAATTATTTATGTCTGTGAAAATTCCCATATTTTATTTAACAGGATGTATCTAAAAGTTATGTCAAGTTTGATTAAAACTCTTCTTTTGAAATATTATGCTCTATATTTCGTTAAAACTAAAGACTGAAACAAATAAATTAATTTCAAAGAGGCAAATCTTGTTGTTTCATGAAACGCTGCTTATTTTTCTTTCTTCTTCCAAGTTAATTTATCTTTTGTCTTGTGAAGATCTCTCAATCAATTAGTCATTGCTTTCATCTAAGGTTTTGCTTAGACCATATTTCTATACATGTATAAGGATTTTTCTGGTTAATCCTAGATGTATATTAAATTGAATGGAAGAAAATCATTTTCATCATATTTTTCATCTTATTAAAAATATGATGAAAATGACATAAATATTGATTTTACTATCTAGAAATGCTATCACCCATTTATGACAAACAATATTCTGAGTAATTGTAACAGAGTTTGTAATTTTAGGGAAAAATCTTTATACTTACAATATATATTGCATGAATACTTAAACGAAAAATACATTCAATCAGAAAAATTGCAAATGTTTTAAAAGTAAAAATATAAAATATATTTTGTAAAAATATAGAATATATTATTTATTAGTAAAAATACAAAATGTATTTATTATTAAATAATATTATAAAATATATTAAAAGTCCACATGGATCAAACATCATAAAAATGATATCCTTTCTTACGAATAGTAATCTTTTCCGTTATTCTTGATTTTCAAATGAATAATAGTTTTAGAATTATTTACAGAAATCCCCCAGTAAATCTAAAAAAAAAAACTTGAAAGAATTCTGAATAAATTATTCTGAATGGGAATAAAGTGTAAGCTTAAATTCCATCTATTTAGATAAGCAAAACGGATTTTTGATACAGTATACAGTTTTTGTACAAAATAAGCAAACTGAATAATGCACTGCAGATTCTGTTTCTTTCTAATAAGTTTTTTTTCCCATTTCTCTACATTGTTTCCTTTTCCATTAAAATTTAAATAAATGAGTCATAAACATCAAGTCAACCAACATATTATGACAATTATAATTATGAAGTTAAAGAAATAAAGTATATTCTGTTATATTTTTTCTAATATAATACCAATTCTCTACATGGTCTTTTTTCTATTAAAATATAAATAAATGAGACAAAAGCATCAGATCAACTAAAATATAAAGGTGATAATATTAATCAAATCAAATAAATAATGAAATTAAATCCCGAGTGATAAAAGTAATGCCAATTATAATTGTTAATACTATAAAAGATAGTTAGCTTTCAAAGCTTTGTTGAAAAACAGATTGACTTATGTATAAGCGAAAAATTTTAATAAGACTCTTTTCCTAATTAACCATGCTGTCTTTTATTGTGAATTCAACACTTAATTACATGCTATATTGGAAATAAATATTATATAATTTTAAAAATGTGCTACTTGTTTATTTTAAATTAAATTTATCATTATCAAAAGTCAAAAAACATCTTTTGTGTAAAAATATGTACATCAATTATGGGTAATTAATGAATAAAATCTCTTATAAGTTTTATGAAATTTTTAGTCAAAACACACACGTAAAGTTCAAATATGATCTCTTTATGGGTAATACTTATATAAAAATTTTCTTTTTGTTTTTTGGAAATAAATTTGTAAGTAATAATGAAAGTTGAAGGTTTGTGATAATTTTGCAATTTCTAAGAAATTTTGTTTTCAATAAACAATATTGTGTAAAAAGTAGTACTTAAGTTTTCTAGCGTAAAAAACTCTTTTCCTATATTATATTTTTGTAACATATACATTATTTTTCACTGTGTAAAGTAATTTATTCAAAATAAAATTTTACAGAGTTAATAGAGTTATTTCTGAATTTTTTCCCTAAAATATTAAATATTATTATGGAACCATAGGGATTAAATTATCTTTCAATAAAAAGTTTAGAAATTGCAATATTGTAATAAAAATTCAAAATAAAGTTTCCTTCTGTGATGTAAGTATGTTTATAAAAATGTCAAGCGAAAATTAAAATAATTTTTTTTCTCGATATTCTATAATTTTCTTGCTACAAATTTTATAATGATAATTTAATCCACTAATATTGATAGAAGCAATATGAATCCCAAAAAAAGAGTTTAACTTTTTTCAATTTTCTTAAAGCGATGCATGAGAAAGATGCCCAAGAATCCACAACCAAATACTTCTGACTATAGATATTATAGACACCTATTCAGCAATCAGCTGAACCAAATATGTTTGCAATACTGATAGGATTGGTCACAATTACAAGTTTAAAAATATTAATAATATAGTTGTTATAGACGCTAACAAAATGAAAAATATTCACATATTTATAATCAATTCAGACACAATACTCTTAAGTGTTATCAGAATGTTGAATTTCCAATTATTATATTAAGATTGCACAAATGCATTAATGCGCAAAAAAATTAAAAATGAGTATAACTGAATGTTTACTGATTAACTTTTATTATTTTTGTTATGTTATTTTTTAAATGAACTGTTCAAAGTTAAATTTCGTATTTAAGCAAAAATAATTTTATATGACTGCATTGTTCTTAAAAAGAGTATTTATAAAATAAATAAAATTTTCCATTAATTTTGCTTTAGCTAATTTAAAAATGCTTATAAAACACACCTAATATTTTCTTTAATTTTTTTTTACATGCGTTTATATATCTTTACACATACCATTTATCATCTTGATACAAGATGTCACAAACATTAAAGCAGGAATATGTTGTGCTATTTAATCGAGTTTTATGCATTTATATTTTGCTTGAATTTTAAAAGTGAAATTATTTTGTTTCAATTTACTTATCTAACGTATTTTACTGGTTGTCTTGAATCATCTATTTTCCGGAAAAATCAAGTATATTGTTCAATTTATTTCTTTTTCCGAACGAAGAAGATTTGTATATATAAATTTAAAAAACGGGATTATATGTAAAAGCCATATATTTCATAACAGAATTTTCACACATAATAAAATTTTTGCTTTTATGTGATTATTATTACAATCAGGAAGCAGTATACTGATAAAGAAATGATTTGAAATTAAAATAATGTTTTTTAATTATATAGTTTCATAACCCGAATAAATATAATTTTATTATAATTTTTAATTTACATCAACGAAAGTAATTGGTCTAATTTAATAAAAACGTTATTTTATCTATACAATAAAGGAAACGCTGAAAACACATATAGTGAAAATATTGATTCATGTTACATGCATCCCGAAATTTAAATAAGCAAAAATATCTAATATGATTTTTGTTAACATTGCAATATCTATTGTAATTACTAAGCAAAATGACTTTCAATTGACACAGCATTCAGAGAGTTAAAACATATTAAACATAAAGAGCTAGATATTTTTAATGATTTATAAAATGTTTGATAAAATAAAAGAGAGCGGTTTGCTTAAGCAAATCTAAGATTTTTATAATATAATTTAAATAAAATAAATAAATGTACATAAAATAAAATTGCACACATTATGAACACATGGAAAAATACATTATGAACATATAATACTGGAAAAAATTCAGAACACTATTTTAAAAATGTTCTATTATTTTCAGTGAGGAAAATAAATTTCAAGCCATAATACTTCCCAAAATTGCATTTAGCTTTTGAGAAACATTTTATTTTTGAAGATGGGTTACTAATTACAATATACATTAACTTTTATAATGAATAATATATTTAAAATAATTCTGTAATACAAACTCCTAAGACAATACAGACGTAATATTTGTAATACACTTCCATTATTAAATTCTCAAGTACTTTTCGACGCATTTAATTCATCAAATGGAATTTAAACATTTTCTTATATTATTTAACAATTAATATAATTATATAATCTACTTTAGATGAAATACTACATACATCTAAATTTAAAAAGTTATGCATGTAACTTTATAAGTATAGTTTGGCGTGGAAGACTGACTGGAAACTTCATTTTCTTGTTTATGGCAGAATGTCTCTTTGATAAACTTACCATCTTATCCTGATTTCACACCTTGACACTGGCAAATGCAAAGTTTCCTCCATCAAGGCCGCCAAGATGATGAATGCAGGATCGATTCACCCAGTATGATTTGCGTCATTAGCCCGTCATGAAACCACGGTATTCGCCAAAAGGGGACTCTAATGTCCTGACACTCACTGCCTCGTGTCCGTCATATCGCCGCGCAACAATGGCTTTCTACAACGGTATTACGAGCTACTCCCTCGTTCACATCTTTACGTTTGGGAAAAGTTTCGAACTCTTAGCTATGATTCGATTTTTGAATATACTTAAGGGCGAAATAGTTATACATACATCTAAACTTCATCAAGAATGTGCACGAATCATTAAATGAATTTTGATACATAACAAAAAAACACTTAACTGGAATAAGAATTTTCTCATTTTCTTTCTATCAATGTGACTTGTTAAATTTTGGATGCTCTGCAAAATCCAATTTTTTACGTTCTAAATTTATATTTTTACATATGTGACTAATCAAAAGAATATGCCCATTTTTAGGCAGATAGAAAATTCTGTGAATTTAATTGTTTGTTACATATAGTATATTGAATATATTCATTTAAACAAATAGAATTGTATGACCTATAATTTGAAATATATATAACACTGAAGCAATTTTCATATTATATAAAAATAATTTTAACATGAAAACTGTTTTAGTTTGTTATATTTTTCTTATCTTGAATGTATTTTTTAAATGTTATGGTTTCAAAAACATAGAAGTTTGAAAATAAGACATTGCATTATTAATTCAAAGAATTATTATTTTAGATTATAATTGCTTTAAAATGTAGATTTTATGAAATATTATTAAGAATGAAATTGCAAAATTTTTGGTAGATTTAAATTAACTAGGTTGTAGCTACAAGAAAAATCGTGTTTCTATATTTATAATAATGTAGCTATTTTTCTTACAACCACATACTACATTAGATTTTAAAGTACTTCTTTAAAAATTGTTAATCTTATGTACTTTTTTATTAAAATTGCCCACTAAAAAGAAATATTGTCTTTGTTTATTTGTAAAGTATCTAAAATTATTAAATATAAGAGTTATAATTAATTACTTCAAACAAATATAAAAAAGAAGGTTATCAAAGTCTTATCCCACATGTATGAAGTACATAAAGAATAAGATTTCAAAAAATATAAATTAAACTTTCTAATATAACTAAAGTTCTTATTAAGCTAATAAAATACTGACTAGTAAGAGACTTAATTTTCTATTTGAAATTTTGATATGTATAAATGTAACTTAATGACATATAGGTCCATACAACCTACATAGTAAATATACACTTCATTATTCTTTTAATTTAAAAATTACTTTTCATAAATCAAAAAACTATAACTTAACAAAGAGATATTAAAATAAATACAACTAACACTCTATTAACTTAAAAAATTAAGAGCTTAGAACACTTCTGTGATAACTAAAATACAAAACTGATACAACTATTTGCCAAAAATTTTCAATCAAACTTATATTTTATTCATCTGTACATTCTATAAATACAAAATTTTCTATAATGTCGTGTTTTTATTTTATAATACATTTCAAATATTTTTATATCATATGGTTCTTAAGCAAAATTCGTTAATTACATGTGAAACATCTTTATTTTTTGCATCAAACTGTTGGAAAGCTTTTTGGTACTGTAAAAAAATAAGTTTCCAGTTATTTATCTATATTTACATAGATAAATATATATATATATATATATATATATATATATATATATATATATCATGAAGCTCCGTAACGTAGTGGTAGTATTTTACGCTCCAAGAGCTCAGGTCGAGGTTCTATCCTCGGCCTGAGTATAATAGGAAACAATAATTATCTAAAATATTTCAATAGAGAAGAAATGAAACATTATTAACAGCAAATTCGTTTCCACAGCGTCATTTTTATAAAAAGTATTTTCTATTCATAACTTGAAGAAATTTTATGGTACTAAAAGCCATAGTGTAAAGGATTAAGGAAAATATTGATATGGATTTTTCAGACAAAATGGTTTGTAATTTAAAGTATACTAATATACATACGTTGCAAGCTTTAAAATATTTAATCTAAATTACGTTTTATCAAGAATTGAAATTAAATTAAATAATTGCTTTTAAAAATTAATATAATTGATACATATAGTAGTCATATAAAAAATATAGTAATTCAGATCTGATGAAATATAATTTCATAGAACAAAGGGATAATATATTAAATTTAAATTGTTTATCTACTTTTTTTATACAAAATTTTAAACAAAATAAATTATAAGATACTCCTGTATTGGAATTTTTACATTTCATTGAATGTTTTAATATATTACATAATGATTAATAAATAATAATTGAAATAATATTTCAGTTTATTTTTATATGTGATTTTAAGTGTGTTTACTTTATTATTTACTATAATATAGATTAATGCAGAAAACGTTATATTTCATTGATTAGAATTTTGCACTAAAAATAAACATGCTTTGTCATTATTTTTAATTTTTTCTTTATTTTTAGATATAATTAGTATTTCTAATTACTTCTTTTAAAAACATATAGAAAAAAGGTATGTCGAAAATTAGAAACATTTTATACAATTTAAGTTTAAAGAAGCTTATTTGTAATTATGAGAGCTGAAAAACATAATAATTTTAAAAATATAGTTAGAACATTTTCATGAATACATGAAAAGTAACTGAAGTTAAAAATAGAGTAATAAGAAAGAATAAAAGAATAAACATCATAAAAATAATGAAATGTAGATATATTCCAAGAAGAAAAACCGTAATTGCAAAACAATTTAGAAATAAAAAAGAGGATTATAATTCAATACTAAGAAATCAAATAATTACAATGTCATTCTTAATTGAAAATGCATGCAATAATTTTACTTATTTGCTACAACTGCATATGAATCGGAATAAACTATTTTAACTAAATCAAAAATATTATGATAAAATTTTCTTAATAATAAATAATAAAAATAATAAAATATTTAAAAAGTGTAATCTTCAATTAAAATTACTTTTACATTAAATAAACTCATAAGTAAATGATATTCAAAGCGATAAAAATTTTGTTACCTTTAACTTCAAATGTCATAAAATTTAGATTGCTTAAAACTAACATTTATAAATGATTTTTATTTATTTTTTATTAGTTACATTATTACTAGTTATGAAAGATAATTCTATAGAACTTTCAAAGCTAGAAATTGAGAGAGCCTTAGACTAAGAGTTTTAATAATTTTAAACTGAAGTTAAAAACTGACTATATATTAAATAATAACTCTAAAAGATAGGATTCACACACACATAAATAAAGGGAAGTTATCAAAAGATTAAAAGCTTTAATAGAATGATAATTTTATTAAATGTGTTAATAATTTTAAACTGAAGTTAAAAACTGACTATATATTAAATAATAACTTTAAAAGATGGGATTCACACACACATAAATAAAGGGATGTTATCAAAAGATTAAAAGCTTTAATAGAATGAGAAAAATAAATGCTACTTTTCTACATTTTACTTGGACATCTATCGAAGTGGATGATTTGAAATTTTTATCGTATCATTTTTGAGATACTTGAATATACAATACGCCGTGTTTAAGGGTTTTTCAGCAAGGTGTGAAAACAGCGTATGCTGTTAAAGTTCTCCGAAAAGCTTCATATTGTTAAATAACTGTCTTTTCTTTTTATGCTAAAATATGTTGAAATGTTCAAATGTAATATACAAAATAAGTATAATATACAAAAAATGGTATGTAAAAGATTGGAAATATTTAAATGAATTATACTAATCTCTATTTATGTTAAATCAAAATTTTGTAAGCCTTTTTATGACGCATATAATATAAATATTCAAAATAATATATAATTATTACATCTAAAGAAATTGTATTTAAAAATATATATATATTATATTCACGTGCATTTCAACATATATGCATAAAATGAGTTAAGTGTTTTCCAAAATAAACTTTTTTATGAAGAAAGAAAATCAATCAATGCATTTAAAAGTGTATTGTATTTTTAATTGCAAATTTGTTATTATGCTTTTAACATTATATTGTATTTTAACAAAGTTATTTCCATAAAATCAAAAATTCAGTTATATTTATTTCAATATATATATTCTTAGGTATACAATTTATATTTATTTATGCAAGAATCCCTTAAATTTCCTGAAATTATTTGAATTGTATAATTAATTCCAGGAGGAATAATTTTTAACATTACAATATTCATTAATATTTCTAAAAAATTAAACTTCCTCTAATATCATGACAACATGTCACCCATTCAAAGACATGAAGTGTGTTTAAAAGTTACTATTTCTTCCCATTCAAATTCGTAATGGAATCTATTAAAGTATCAACCATATGTTTTTAACATCAAATTAGGAGACGTGAGTTAAAATCACGTTTAAATGCAATTGTTTCGGCTATATTAGGCAACATGGCTTTTAAAGTCTGATAGATTTTCAGCACGCGTATTCTTTATATTTTTATGTGTGTGTGTACTCTACATTTTACTAGCTTAATGTGTCCCTATCTGGGTTTTATTAAATTGATTGAAAAATTCTTTATGAGCGCTTACCACGCGATAGGACAATTTTTGTGTCTTAAAGGGAAAATGACTGCATAGATGTATGAAGACTTCCTTTCAATGAATAAAGAATAAGCTAGAGCGTGTATTTTTTATCTTTATATGAAACAATTCTTTATTTAAGCTCTTGAGGAGGAAGGATTTTACACAGTGTTTACCTGTAATATGCAACAAGAAAAAGTCCCTTCCTTCTTTAATACTTAGTGGTTTTTTTGTGGCATCCGATTAAATACCCCTTTAAATAAAAAACTATTACCGATTCCACTACTTTACAACGCATTCATTCCATTTTACAATACATTTACATTTCTTTTTATATTTTTTTTCTGTTGTTCCTGACCCGGGAACGTCAAACAATTACCATATGCAGAAAAATTTCATTATGTGGGTTTGGGGACTATACCTTTTAAAACACGTATGAACTCATCTAAAGTAACTGACTGGGGGAAAAATTGCTTAAGAAAAACGAAGAGGTAAAAATACATCTAAAAGATTCGACTTTTTTCTATCTGACTAATGTTTTCCATTATTTCTTCTTCTTGATTATATCATACACGCAAGGGGAATAACAAGGTAAAAAAGGAATGGGTCGGGTAAAATGTTTTTTTCCCTCGAAATAAAATATGCGTTTTGGAATTTGCTTTTGAAATGATATTTTAATCGACCAAGGAGTCTCAATCAAACATCCGATTCAGATATAAAAAGAGATGCAATTAACAATACTGTAGATAAAACTAAGATAGTACTGGAAATAATGTATTTTAATGACCTTGATAATCTCGACTTCTGCACTGAATACGAGCTATGATGTAAAAATTTCTGACTTTTTAACTATTGGAAAGGTTTAAACTTTTTCATTATTCGGGGGAAGTTTAGGAACTTGTTACTTGTAACCGCTTTAAATAACTGTCTTTCTTTTTCTGACTAACTTTATGGAATGAATAAAAACAGAATATTATGTTAGTTAAAAATTTATTTTACAGTTGTTTTTAATTCATTTCTATCTTGGTTTATATATAAAAATAATGGTTAATTTTATGAGCTAACATATTTTCTACGCAAATATTTTTTTACTATTATTTATAAGTATTGAACTATATATAGAAATAGTTGTTATATATTCAAATATCCATTCTTGACATACAGTTGGTGATGATTTTAATTTTAAAATGAGGAACAAAATTCTAAACATAGATTATTCAATTTAATGTACTCTCAGAAGGACATTTAAATTATAAATTTTTGATAAAATAAGGCATTTATTTAATCATAAGGAATAATTATAAGAATGTTTTACCTATTTTGTAATGAAGAACCGAATTTTCCACTTAAAAGGTTCTCTAGAAGAATTAAAAAATTTGACAATAGTTCACAATTTTATTTTTAGAATTGATTAAAATAAACTGAAATAATGAACAATTTTCAGCGAGGGAATGAAATAAGTAAGAATTATATTTTGTTGGCCTGTAAAATGAGGAATCCGTTTAGGAATAGTATGCCACATCATTTTATAATGATAATATATTAATTAATGAATAGTCTATTTATATTTGCTTACCATTTTAACCATAATAAGCCAATAACAAAAAATAAGCAACTTAATTAATTATAAATTAATATTTAGTTATTTTCCGTTAATTAACAGCTAAAATAAACGTGATATATTTAATAAAGTTTGATATCGATAACAAGGATATCAAACTTTATTACTTACTACTTTGTTATTTTTAAAATATTAATAAAATAAAATTATATACTTATTTTCATACACTTATTTTATCAAAATACTTTAATTCTTTGGAAAATATCAGTGCATTGCTTGTTTTGTACCGTAAAGCTTTAATTTTAATATATAAAATTTACGTATATTATAATTTGTTGTGTGATTGAAAATTTAACTGTTTCTCTTCTGTGTACTAATGTATTTATTATATTAAAGGTTTTATATTTGTATTTTTATTATATTTATATGTCAAGAGTACCCAATTATTTAAATTAATATTGAATTCAGTCACTGATTTCAATTTCCAAGTTAATACATATCACATAAATGGCTGAATACATTTAATTTATGTATTAAAAATATGTAAAATATCAATTATTATATTCTTAAAATTTTAATTATTTAACTTACAAGATAAACTCTAATATGAAAGGAAATAGATTTTAAGACAAGGCAGATTTCAACTTTTTGAAATCAAACCTTTACAAAGAGATTTGTAAGAAAATAATTAACTTTTAAAATTGCATTGAGGAATCAATAAGTTACGTTTTTAAATATAATATACGTCATCTAATCTACAAGAATTTATTTTTATATACAATTTAAAAGCTTTAAATTTGTAGAGGCTTGAAAATTCACAATTATTTCTAGTCATAACAGCCAAAGAAAGTTGGCCGATCTAGTTTTAGTGTTTTATAACAATAAATATTATTTATTTAGAATAAAAATTTACTTGAAATAATATTAAAATGTCATAATTCACATAAGTGAAAGCGATGTTAAAAATTAAGTATTTATTTTAAAATGCCAGAAAAAATAGATTTTTTGAATAATTTAAGAATTTTTTGTTCTTTAAAATTTATCTATTAAAGAGAAAAGTTAGAATGGATATCAGGAAAAACCTCAGCTTCTTGTTATTCTCAGTCAAAGGCAGACGAAACAAATATGAAATATCTAAAATCTCAATTTCACCACCAACTGATATTAAAGCGACCCGGAAATATGCAAATGTAGTGTGCATGTGCTTGAACTTTGATTAACGCAAAGCAGAAAGGACGGACGCAGTAATCGCTGCGGCCAATGTTTATAAAATTCCGTCTGCAGCTGGCACTGGAAATTAGGGTCCCTGATCACATGCATAATTCCACGACAAGAGCCTCCCCCATTGTTGGGTCCGGGAAATATGTATCCGGAGACAAAGATGATCACCTAAGAGACCGGGATGATTAGCATTGACAATACAGCAAGATAGACGGACGCAGCAGATAGTAGGATATTAGGATTTACCTGGATAAACCACATCTGCTGAGTCTATTGATCGGCTAGGCAGGCGCTTAATGTTTCACGGGATTCACCGACCCATAGACGTTATTAGAGAGATATTGGAGTCGCAGACTTGTTAATACCTACGTGACTGCCGATGTTCTATGCAAATAGCTGGATCGGCCAACTTGCATTGACTGCTGAGGGACCCTGACTAAAGCGGCGTTTCCCAGTAGGGGGTGCTCTGTATATCGATAGAAGAATAGATACAGGCTCGATCTGCTTAAATAAATGAATGGAAGTTTTGACGAGTCGATACTTTCAGCTTTGAATCATGACATTGTAGGCATTAAACTGTCGCAGTAATTTGATTTCACATTCAATATTGACCACAGCAAAAATAAACTTATTATGGTTTCTTGCTCGAAATTCATTAGTGCTAATTTTATATGCTTCGATTCGAAATTATATTTAGTGAAAAGTTTAATTAAATGCTTCTTTAGTATGTTATAAATGTACAATAGTCATTCTTTCTCATACAAATATTTTTATTTTTTAAAAAAGTATCTGAATAGTATAGTTTTAATAATTTATTTCCTTAAAAATTACTCTCAAATTATTTTTATTAAAAGCAATTTTATTTGAAATCAAACATGTTTTAGATTGTATGTGTTGCGTTATGAAATAATTGCTCATTGTTAGACTTTCCTGAAATTGTTAAAGGATATTAAATTATTAAAAAAGTGACTTACAAATATGATGGATTTATTTCATAACACAAATTTTAAAATAAAATATAAAGACATATATTAAAAGGGCATATATATATATATATATATATATATATATATATATATATATATATATATATCAAAACATGAGAAAAAGTATTCCGTGAAAAAAAGTTTAGTACCAAAAATCGCCGCTAGGGCATTTTGTGATGCTGCTGTAGTTTACAATAATGAGAAATAGCAAAAATCACAGGTATCAAAGAAAAATGGAAATGTTGTGCGATGGTAGCGCCAGTAATAAGTGCTATAAAAGCAAGTAGTAGACAGCTCCGACTAATAATCTCAGCTGAAGTAAACGAGCTCCAATAGCTATGCTTCTCACTTTATCGGAACGTACATTACTGGTGAAGCTGTATTATATGAATCAGTGTAATGCATCCACAACTCTTTGAAAATTTCGAACCAGAAAAATATTATGTATTTTATTATTGTTATTTCTGAGAACGGTGTCACATTGCATGTGGACTAATTCCTCACCGGGGATGTTAATGTAGTAAATAAACATTAAATTAATTGTAAAATTTTATGTGTTAGTATTTTTTTTCTCACTTTTTATACATTGTAAAGTGCCACAAAATGCCCTAGAGATGAATTTTGGAACTAAAATATTTTTTCACGGAATCATTTTCCTCATGTCTTGATTAAGACTAAATACCATGTTTGGTGCCATTTCGGCTATTAGATCGAGGTAAAGGGCACTCCAAACACTCACTATAAAAAAAATCACCCTGTATATTAAAATTGATTGCTATATTAGTTAAGTGAAATTTCATGCTTTTAAAATGTCTTTTTCTTACTTTTGAATAATTGAATTCGCTTAACACATTTTATTTCGGAGATAAAACTTTATGTAAAATCTACAAGTGTTTACAAGTTTGTATAATAATATTTCTAGTATAGAAGAAATGTAAAAAAAAAATTAAGGCATTTCTTGATCTACTTTGTTAGATGGGTACGTATTTGTAAATGTATCTTCTTTTTTATGTTTGTAATTTTAAATGTCAAAGACATTTGAAACAATGAAAATTTGTTATATAATGAATTATAAAGTGTATAAGAGATACATGGTTATATCACCTGAAGAGCTTTTTAAAATGCAATATGTAGCATGACGTGAATTTAAAATTAATTTTACATCTTCCATTGAGAAATTTGGAAAAATTGTCAATTTTTTTCTTTATTTCAGGTTATAGGTATATGGTTTTTTATACGATTATCAAAAGAAGCCTGCCTTCCAAATTTCATTATGTATTCAATTAAAAGTAAAACTGAACTACTTTACTAGAGAAAATTTGTATAAAAATTTTAGTATTTTCTCAAAATCTTTAGGCACACAACATGTTAAATTAACCTTTAAAAAGAATATTTGCATTTTTAGGAAAAACTGAAGACAGTATCAATACTTGAATTTTTTCAAGATGAGGAATAAATGTATAGTTGGTTTTATTCCATACTCTTTGTGTTTACTCTATTCTTTAAAATTTAATCTGAATAAAGTTTGTCAGAAAAAATTAGGAATGTAATGTTTAATTCAAAAGTTCCAAAATTGGCTTCCATCTCTGATGCAGTTGCTTGCATCAACTGCCGATTACAAATAATTTCATTATAAAATAGGTTTTTAATGAAATGCCTTCATGAGTAGAAATAGTACATAAAACCAAATTGAAGCAATATCTTGTTCATTAGGTTATCATTTATTATGTTCTTTACAAAGCAAAATATCTTTGAAATCTACTTCAGCAGAATATAAATATTTTTGTTGTAATATTAAATATTTGACGCAACTCGTTTTATAAGAGCAAACGATCTCATCACAATTCTGTCGGGAATTGTAATGAAACCCTGAAATAAACGCCTAATGACATTGTAATCTTAGATTTTTATTAGCTATTTTAAAGTGTCGCCTACACTAACAAAACGCTAAAAAACATAAATACCCGACAAGACTTGAAGTTCAAATCATTGTAATTAATCTTTTACAGATTTCAATAATTAATTCGTACAACCTGCTAATGTAAATAAAATGTAAATATATCACGAAAAGAGCCCGAAAAATGACAAAAGACAGGATATATCCGCGGTAAATTCGAGACCATATCACACGTTCGATAATAACGCCCGCTTCACCGGAAATTGAATCTATGTAGTAAGGTGTTTTCTTTTACCGTTAGGAGCGCCTCAGTATGTTTGCTCTGCCACTATCTGTAAGTCAAAAATTGATGTTGAAAAATAGAAGCTTCAATGTGAAAGCTAAGATTGTCGCCAAGCGTCACTTCTGCGGTGGTATTTTTGAAGTTTTTATTGACTAAATTGTAAAATATTGTTGAAATTTACGGTATTGCTAGTCCAGTGGATGTAAATTTCTTTATTCATTTAATTATAAATTTCAAAAAATTTTTACTATTGGAATATTTTACAAATCAATAAAAAAAGCAGAATATTGTCTATATTTGCGTAATTTTTTAATCAACTTTTGCTTCTAAAAATATGTCCATTGAAAATGATTAATATTAAAAATGATTTTAATGAATTCTTTATATTTAAATATTTAATGTTTTATAATTAAAGTACTATTTAGTTTTTAAACACTTTTATTAAATCGTTTTCACAAGAAACTGTAAATAATTGACATTAGTTTCACATCTTGCTATTTATATACACAAATAATTAATATTGGATACATTATGTTTATAGGTTTATTTAGTGTATAAAAACATCATCTTACTGGTACTTTATTCACTTAATACAGAGAGAATAAATGCATTTCCTTATTTTTATGTTCTTAATCTTATTCTAAAGCAATATTCACTGCTTTTTACAGTAAATCCCAAGTTTTATACCAAATATGTTCAGTATGTGTAAAAATTTGAGTTATGAATTCCAACAGCTCTTGTAGAGTAAGATTTTCTTATCTGTGCATATTATTCTGAAATATATATTATTTATTGCAATTATTTTAAGCAAATGTTTTTCCACTTTGAGTTACAAAATAAATTAATAAATTTTTTTTTCTTGTTTAGAAGTCTGATAGATTAGACCTTGAAGTGGTTAAACTATTCCAATGTAAAGTAACTTGTTGAAGCTTTGTTTTGAGAAATACTGAAAATTTTGATTTTCATTACAAAACTTGTATTAAACAATGTTTGAAATTAAAAGAAATTTTAAATTTAGAGAATTCTTTTTCATTTTTATTCTCCTTTTAGACCCTATTATTATTCTTTCACTTAATTATTATAGAATTTCTAATTTATACACATATTTACTATTTTAAATTAAATAATTTTGGACACATTTGATGTAGTTAGAAACTCAATTTTGTACGCATATTTACGTTAAATACACCTTGGACAATTGTTAGTGGCTTCCGATATATCCTAAGAGACACTCGATGGGTTAGTTGGGTTTTGTGGTGCAAGGTCTAAATATGGACTAGATGTGCCTAAAAGACATCCGAATATTGTCTTAATATCGTCCACACAATCAGATGTAATATACTTTATTTAATATTCAAAATCATAGTAAGGCTGGTAGGCAAAAGTGTAACTCTTTTGAATGGAAAACTGTATCATGTAATCCTGTTACAAATTGCAATGTTACTTATAATAAATATGTGTTATGCCAGCTACAGAAACTAGCTAATTACAGAATCTAAAACCATTCAAACTCATTTGAAAAGGAAAAATTTCTTTAATTAATTTATATATTCTTCACAATTTATATCACCGGACCAGTGTGATACGAAAAATATAGAAACTTATGCTAGCTAAACTGTTAACTTTGTAATGACAGTTACTTGAAAGAGTTTTTGAATGGGTCATGTAAAGCATTTCAGACCACTATAAAGCGCTATTTTGGCGTCTTCTATTCACGATGTAAATGTACAAATGGAAAATGAAACTTTGAATCAGTGTCGCATTAATTAAAATTCTGATTTTATTACTTCACATACTTCTAAGCGTAAATTAGTGTATTTTGTTTTACTATTTAAATAAGTAGACGATCTCACAACCCATCATATGCGTTACTCTTGTAAAGGGAGATAATTTGGTTACGTTTTCAATAGTAGCCTGTCTGTCGCATGTTTGTAAATGTCATCGTCTAATGACTTTTATTGAAAAGTTTACAGAAAATCATGTTACTCAGATGTAGAAGATGCCAGTTCTTATGAAAGAAACAGGCAATATTCTTTGGTATTTTGTATTGTGGATGTTTCGGTGCCCTGTCCACTGTATCAGGTACGAAGTCTGAGGTAAAAATGTGATTATACTCCTCTTTACTGAACTTTATATGTGTGATTGATCTATATTCACCAGAACATTTCCTTATTATTTTTCTGTAAATTGAGGAGCTGTCTCATCTGCAACTCTAAATAAGCTATTATATAATTTAAAAGTGTTAAAACTTGAAACTCAGACTATTATTAACAACCCGTAATGTTTTGGTAACATGCATGAATATAAACTTTTATTTTGAAAACATTATAAAGGAATTAATTTCACTTTTTTTAAAATTTACTTAAGTTATTTAACAGTTTGTTTCATTTTTCTAACTCTTATATTCTAAGTTTTTTTTGTATTATTAAAAAAATTGCAATATTAAAGTAAATTATTGATATTGTTACAAATCTTATTAGTTAATGATGACTAGGTATTTATAAGTTAATATATTTTATTCAATATAACTGACTTGCCAAAAAGAACACAATAACTTAAACAAGTACTCAACTGGAACAACTAATTGCGGAATCCACGAATTTCACTAATAATTACGTAAACCTTCTCATAAATCACTTCAAATTTATCATATTTTCTTATTTCATGCACTTTATTTGCTATTTCAACATATTTTGTAATTTTATATTTCAGTTTATAACTAATATATGATATAAATTCATTTATTTTAATCTTTTTTGATTATGGACAGTTGACAAGTAAACGGCACACAATATTCAGCCAAAGCAAATTTTTTGTTATGCAAACTATTGAATAAATATTTCTGTTTCAGACTGACATAAATCTCCATAAAACTATATATAATCAGCTTAAGGCTCTTGACTTATTTAAAAAAAAATTAATGGATTCTTGGAATCATGTTAACAAAAATATTAATATATGTTTAATTTGAATATTCTAATTTAGTGTGTTTCAAAAAATTAAAATATCTACCTCATTGATTTCGGACTCGAAAAACATATACAAGGAAATAATACATAATGAATCAGGTTTTTTTAATGAAACATTTTATGTTTGAAATATTAATATTTAATTTTAATAGCTTCATAGATCATATAATAATTTTTTTACTGATATTTATAACTTTATATTCTGAACATATATGCTATTAGAGGTGGAACTGTAACAATCAAGAATTACAGAATATCTTACATTTTCAAAATAAAGAGATTCAATACTTGTAATGTTTTATTTTAAAATTTCTAGCTTTTCAATGAAAAATGCTTAAATATAGAAACTGAAAAACAAAAGCTTTTTTAAAAATTAAGTTTAATAGTATCCAATGGTGTGCTTATTAAAATAATATCTCTTAATATTTACAGAACAACAAACGTATTATCTTTATTTATAATTAATATTACTTTTTGTATTTATTTTTTTAACTAAACTTTTTACTTAATAACTATTTAATTTGTACCCACATTAATTTCTTCGCAGTCATTAACTTCAATTTATTTCAGTTAACGCTTTTATATTCTCATATAAATTAAACATTACATTATATGGTGTGTGGATCTCATTTATTTACCTTTCAGTGGATTATAACTTCAACTGCATCATCTTATTTCTATTTGAAATATTGAAATATTTCTCTTAGTATTAGTTTGTATTAGTATTCTTAGTATTTTTTAGTTCAATATTTCTTTCATTCTTTATGTTCAACTTCTTATTCAGAGTGCTCCAAACATTAAAAATAGTTTAAGTAGTACTTAATTTATATTTAGTTTCATATTAATGAAACTTTCAGAAATATTTTTGATCGCAAGCTAAAAACCTCATAATGTAACTGAGTTCCAAATTAGGACTGGAATAAACATTCATTCTGTAATTAAGATGCAATAAACATCTATGAAAATTTAATGAAAAAAAAATTACCAGTAGTTAAAATATTCCCCCGATGCAACTAATTCATTCTGTTTCTCTCCGTTCTTGTAAATAACATTTTATACTTCATGAAAGTGCGTGAGATTTCTTAGTATACGCACCATTCCAATGCTGCGCATACAGTTTAAAGATTCCAAATGCTAAAAGATAACGGTACATAACTCAATGACATTTTTTAACAAGAAATTAATATATTCTGGAGTCTTTCGTTCTGATCTTTATCATGCGATAATACCTCACTTAAAGATTAATTTCCAAATTCACTTGTACTAGACCAACTTTTTATATTCTTCCATATCGATTTTTAATTTTCATCAAATTTTGAGATACGGTATTTATACTGACTGCTCGCAAAAGGCTAATTTTAAGCAGCCTGATGCTGACCCAAATATATTTTAAGATATTCTACATATTTAAGAAAAGTTCTAAATTTCAAATTTGCAACGGATTAATGAAGTAAATATTTCTAAAAGCGAAATCACATTTTTGTCTTTTAATCAATTTTTAAATTTATACTTTAAGAATTTTAATATTAAATGGAAATTGCTTGAGTAATTTCTGATCATTCACAAAGGTAACTTCTTGTACTCGAAAGATAAAATATTCTAAAATTCTGAATGTGGTTCAAATTAAATTTGAGATCGTTAAGTCTTAAATTTGAGTTTAAATATATTTCTGTTATTTTACAAAGGGTGCACTAAAAAGTTTTGTTAGCTCAAATGATTAATTTGATTATTTTTAAGCATATTCTTTCATTTGCTATGAAAATCTTTCTTTAAATATAATAAACTAATTTGCTTAAATAATTTCAGTAAATGGAAAAAATTACAAATGTGTATGCTTACAAATTATTTAAATATTTATTTCTTTACAAACTTTTTATGAATTTCTGGTATGATTTAGGTTTTTTTTATTTTTTTTTTAAAATTTTGTATTTGTATAAGCATTTCTACAGAAATCTTAAATTAAATTAATTGAAAATATTTTCTTTGCTTGTAATTTTTAATTGGGTTTTCAAACATTTAAGAACTTCATGAATTTTTAAACTTATTACATGAAACATTTCTCTCCTATCTTTTTTCCTGAAAATATTTATATAATTATGCACAAGAAAAGCAACTTGAACATTAATGAGATTGTTACATAGCAGTTTCGATACTTTTAGCAAATAACAGCTATGATGGCAAAATCTGTTTACCAGAACTTGTATGTCTTCTAGTTGAAATTCGTATAACTAAGACATTTTCCAGTCACTTAAGCATGCAATATTACGGAACCATCTTTGAATTTCTTTTTCGACAATTCTCTTGAAAATTTTAATTTATTGAAAATTTTTAAAATAATTTATTTGAAATTGTTAACTGATCATTCATTTTGTATAAGGCGTTTTCACTTTGGATTTGTTGGTTTGGTTTTAAAATCTCAAGACTGATTAGTACTGCATGATATCTCATTAAATCTAAAACTCAAATTTGAAATAATTCTTATCATTATCTTTACGTCATTAGCACCTGGGTGATCTAGGTGTCAAGTTAATTTATGAATATTTAGAATAAAAAGTTTATATAATATACATAAAAAGATAAAAAAAAATATGTGTATTTATTCTCATCTCCAGAATTATTTTTTTTAATTATATGTATTCATCGTTATTTTTTGTAACCTAATTCACATAAAAATATTCTTCACGAAATTTAGTTTTATCACTTTTATGAAATTTTGAATCAAATAATCTTAAAATTTTAATCCCTTACTTCATCTTGTTATCACTTGTTTCCTACCAAAACTTTTTGAGCTATATAAACTTCTTGAATAGTTCAGAAAATCGCATTACGTCCTTAGCGTGTAAAGATATAGTTTATTAAAAAAAAAGCAAATGGTGTGTTAGTTGTCTTATTTAGTCTCAAGGGATTATACTTTACTTTATAGAACTATATAGAAAAAAAGTTTTTCAATTAAATTTCCTTGCTTTAAGAAGTATTAATGAGAAAAAAGCCTGCGTAATAGTTATATACTCAACGAGCATATATTTTTGAGAGATCTTGGGGTTATTTTTTCTTACACACACAATCTATATTATAAGACGATTGAAAAGGGCTTTAACAAGATTGCTTTAAAAGAATACTAATTATTTATTACTTATATTAAAATAATAATTTCTATTCTTAAAAAGAATAATCATGCTTTTTATGTAAGTTCAAATACATATGAATACTTTTTACCCAGAAATAATTTAAGTAAATATTTTACCATTTGTAAAACAAAATTTGTAGATATGATGGAGCTTTTGTATTATCTAATATTTTGCCTGGGCTGTTTTCTCAACTTGAATTTTTATGATTAAGATTGAGAATTATTTTAATCTCGGAAAAATTATTAAAGTAGAGTAATCACAAACTTCCAAGATTATTACACATAGTGAATAAATATATGGTAGTGAAAATAAATTTATATAAAATTTATTAGTGTACATTCTCATAAAGAGTCAATTTATTCTAAGTATAACAAAAAGTTTATACTACTTTTATTTATTTACTGAACTTTGTTTTTGCTTCTTTCAATATAATTTAAAACCTTAAAAAATTATCAGTCAAAAAAATTATATATATATATATATATATATATATATATATATATATATATATATATATATATATATATATATATATATATATATAGATTCAATTAAACTCTAAATAAACAAAACTGAATTGTTAGAAGATTTTTAAAGAATTTTGTATATATATATATAGCAACATATCCTTCAGTTTTTTCTCAATATCCTTTACCTTGTAAAAATCATTATTGTCATTTGTTTTGTAGATACGTATTTTCAAAAATTAGGATTATACTTTGTCTTACATCTTTTCAAATGTCAGTACAATAACTTATGATTTTTTTTTAATAAATTGTGATTTCTTGGAAAATTTTATACTATGTGTTTGATCTACATGCGTATAGTTGCAACTCGAACTGTTTATATGGAGAGGCGAATCTGTATTACCACAGATTATGAAATCACTTCCTATTCTATAATTGGTACATTTCTTAACCTGAAAATTAAACATTCCAAGAAACTAGCGATAATTTTTAAGTTTAATAAACTCTTCTATCAGGTATTGATAAACAGATTTCTGAAAAAAATACATAGCATTAAGTTCGAAAAACTCAATTTCGGTAATTTATTTCAAGTATATAATAAAATTTCCATAGTTCAGTTGCTTATTAACAAAAATATAAATAATATTCATCATACCTATTTCTATGCTTTTTTAATAAGTGAAAAGCAGCTTTTATAAGCTGGTTATATTTTCCTTTTTTAAAACTATGTAAATAAAACGTAACATAAATGAAATCTATTAATAATAATTTCCTGAAAGAAACAAGAATTTATATGATAATGTTAAAATGTGATAAATATAAACTTAATATGATTATATACAGCTGAATATGAGCTCTATGGATTTTTTCCCATAATTCCTACTCAGCTAATCAATTGAAAAATTGAGTCTTGCATAAGTTTAATTTTAAAATTTCTAATAAAAAATTTGTAACAGTGGGGGTAGCAATAAACTGTTTCAATTCAATGAAAGAAAATGAATCATTTTATGGTTGATACGCGTGTTATGAAATTTAAATTATTAATATTCAGTTGTTTTAATGATAATTTCTTTTATCTATGTATATCTAAAAATTGTAAGGATTAAGTTTCTCTACCATATACAATTTTGACAGCATACAAATTTGAATACTTATTCATTAAAGTTCAAGTATAACTATTAAAATACCTCTCTCCAGATCTATAAAACTCCATTAAAAAGAGCTCTTAAAAATTTTGAAACAAAAACTGTCCTATTTTATAAAATCCATTATTAAAAAGTTATAAAACCTGCTGGAAAATTAAGTAAATTGCAAAAGAATGCGAAAGTGTATTTCAAATCTTTTTCACATTGATTTTTTAAAACAAAGTTGCAAAGATATGGCTCAAATTATCCTAATAAATTTTGTTTTAAAAACCGATCATTACTAAGATAATACTTTGCTTTTTTTTTTCTTGATTCTTTCATAAGAAAAAGAAATGGCTATTTCATCCATTTTCATGAAGGTTCAGCAAGACCCATTAAGTCGTTAGACAGAGCCTAAGTGCCACCCCCCTCATGCATCGACTCACATCTGCTTGGATTCAAAGATCTTTGGTTACAGAATCTTTCAGCACCTTAAAATGAGGCTTGAATATCTCACAAGATGATTCGCCAGTCGCTTTCAGTATGTTCTTTTTCTTAAATTAACATTCCATTATTTGTAGCTTTCGTAAAGTTTTTTCTTTCAAAATCTAATACTTAATGTAAACTATTGTAGAGGGATATCTATTTTGAAATAGAATTTTATTTGAGGTTCCATATGAAAATAAGGTACTGCTTATATTCTGAATATGATTTTCTGCCAGGAATTAACTTTGTTTAAAATTTGTCATTCTATCTAAAATAAATTTATAGGCATTTCTTATGAAGTTTAAAAAAACAAATAAATACTTTAACAAATTGAGCTTACTTTTAATATTCTAAAATGTCTCAGATTCAATTTTAGAAAGCTTTAAGAATTTTATAATTAAATATCATAATGTTAGGTACATATAAAGTTCACTATAATTAAAACAGTTTCCTACTTTTCTGGAAAAAAGTCTATATTTCGATGCTAAACAGAGTTAAATAAAGTAAGATAAATGTATATTATTTCTGTTTTGGTACAAACATCTGTTTAAGCTTTAACACTTTGGTGTTTCCATATACCGTTAATTATTTATAAATGGTCTTTTAGAAGACAACGTGTTTGTTATTGTGCCTTTAAATAAATACTAACTAATAATCCGTACTCTACATTATATCCAAATATATGTTAGATTTAAGTTTTTCAAATTAATATGTATATGCCTGTCATAACTGTTAAACTACTTGATAAATTATTGATAGTTTACAAAAAACTGTAGAAAGGCTTTTTATAAATACAATTTGATTGTTTTAAGAGAAAGTGAAAAAAACAACTAAGTTAAAAATTAGTTGAACTTTGTAAATTATTAACATTATTACAAAGCTTGAAGATGGATTTCCAAGTGATCCAAACAGGTTTTGATGTGTTTACATTTAGAGATTCAAATTAAATATCTCACTCATACAATATACAAAATTAAATTTCTTAAATACGTTGGCCATGAGCTATTAAATGATACTAACATTTTTAAATTGTTGTTTAGTTATAAGTAATTTTTGATGAATTTTGAAATTATTTAGATACAGATCTTTTCGATAATTTGTAAAATAATACAAATAATATAAAATATATTTCTTTATATTGTACATACAAAAGTTCAGTCATAATATACAAATATTGTTAGATATATTTGAAGCATAAATGCTAAGAAAATTTTATCATATATTAAATTGAGTATTATCTAGTCTGAATAGTTTTTCATATTGTGATGGTGTGTATATATTTTTTTAGGTATAGTGTATACGAATTATTACCTTATATTTTATCAAGAATATTTTACTTGCATTTATTATTTTATAATAATCTTATTTTTAAAATAACATTAGAGTTGGTAATTTATTATTTCTTTTACCGAAATTATTGAACTCCCCCGCATTTTGTGTGAAGTTCTTGTTTGTTGTCATTCTTTTATCACTTCTTCTGTCACACTTCTTTTTACTTCAGATTTATAGATTTACATTGCAAATATTTAAGCAGTGGGATTTGTCTTTCATGCATATTGACGTTGAAAAATAATCAATAAAAACAAGCCGATAGATTTCTCTGAAAAATAATACTAGCGATTTTAAAAGTATCTTTTAGCATATAAAACGTATGTGAAAAACTTTGAATTAATAAATTCTTTTGATTTTATTTTGAGTATTTTTCTTTTCATTAACATATTACTATTCTTTTATTTAATTTAAATGAAAAAGTAAATAATTGCAAACATTGTTTTAATTTTCTTTGATATTTATTTTTATAGTTGATGATTGTAAATTCATTGTATACTACAACTTCTGAAATTCTGAAAAATAATTATTTTGTTACCTCAATTTAATTATATATACTAATTTTCGTTTAGATGCTCTTTTTCACAAAAGAATTTTATTTAATAAAAATTGCTTAGAAATTCAACGGCGAGGCATAATTAATGGTGAAAAATTCGTTGTATGATAGAAATTGATATATATCAAAGAGACTCTTTTGTTGAAGTTAAAATAGCCCTCCAGTGTATTAATGTACAACTTATAAATTAACTTCCTTTACTTATTAAATTTTTCTGAACATTTCTTCAGATGTTTTCAAGAGATCTTAGCCTTTATACAATAATAACTCTACAGTATAAAAAAGAGCCTCAAGTAAAAGAATAAACAAATCATTATGATTTTAAAGAGGTTATCAAACTTCACAAAGAAAATTATTAGCCAATAAATATTTGAGAGAACTGAACCTTTGAAGCTTTTGTGTATATGATTCAAAAGACTGGATTCAAGGGCGAGAATAAAAGATTTGGATGCTCATATCTTTTGAATGCTTTTAAAACCACGAAACCTCTTTATCGAACAACTGATAAGTGGGTTCGGAACAGAGTAGGTATATGATATACTTGCAACAAACGTGTTTCATATTCCTTTGATGTTCAGGAATCTGTTAAAACAGTAAAGAAAACAGGCCAGGAGGATGTCTGCAACTCTTTTCAGCTCGATTGAAAAGTTTCGACCGCAACTGTTTTCAAGGAAGTACATTGACAAACCAAGTTAAGTTTGTTCTTATTAAAGCTCCATGTTTGACAGGGTGCTTATGCCAACTACGCATTCTTATTGGCTCTTTTAATCCCTTTGATCTTCCTCGATTTGGACAAGAATCGGGAAAATATCTTTGAACAGATGTCGGTGAAAAATATGTTTTATGATTAAGGGATAAATTTGTTTTACTCCCTCTGTGCTTTGAGGCAACAGGTAAAAGAATATTCTTATAGAGAAAAAGATTATCAGTTCATCCTAATCATATCATAGATATTTTTCTACCTTTTTCCGAGAGAAATTGTATATTTTTTCATTTGCTTTTCGTCTTTCCAACACAGTAATGACTTGCAAAGAAGGCTTTCACTCAAATTTGAAAAGCTCCTTGTTAAGGACAAACAAGCTTTCATTGTTTGTTCCCACGCTCGGAGACCAGATTTTATTATACATTTACTGTCAGTGCACCACAGGGAACAAAGGAAAACAATTCTTTTTACGTCTACTTGTTTTTAGGAACATTTCGGAGAGCATTTCGTCGAATATTTTTGCCATATTGTTATTATTATATACTGTAAGAATGAAAAAATGAATTTTGCCTACAAAATTATGTTACACATACATCGATTTAAGATAGAATTTTTTGTACATTTATTTGTTGCTTATTTCATCTAATGCAAAGAATACATTATAATATATATAATATTATGACAACGTTAGAGAATAATCTAAATAAATATAATTATAATTTATTGTAATAGTAATTTACTTTTTGTTTCTTTATCTGAATAAAAATATAGCGTTTTTCATTACAGATAAAAATTTTCAATTTTACACTGATTTTGTTATGAAAAAACAGAAACGTTTCAGTCAATTTCTTAATGAAGCAAATACTTAGGACTTAATGAAATAATTGTTTCATTATTTTATGAATTCATAAAAAAAACAAGAATCACAAATTTTAAACTAAAATGCTATTAACATTTTTAAGATTTAAAATTTTAATGTGTGTGTAAATATAGTAGAAATAACTACTACGTTAATCTAATAAAATAAATAAAAATTATAGAATTATAAACAATATTTTTTGATATTTTGTTTGAATTAGTATTATTAAGCATATTATTATGACTAAATTAAATTATAAACTATTATTTACTATCAGAAAAGAATATCTTTTAATTTTCAATGAGTTCTACACAAAATTATATCATTCCTATGGTAAGAAATGCAAATGAATGAGATGAATCTAACTATTTTTGTTCAGTCTTGTTCATTTTCATTACATCAAAAACTACATTTAAAGGGTAAGCATGGTTCTAAATCAGTTTACTTGAACACTTTAATTTGAATCAGGTATAAAATATGTTTTATTTTAGCTATTGAAATAAAAGATAAAAGAAGGAGTCTATGACAAGAGACAACTTTTAAATTTTAATAACCATAATTTTAAAATATGAAACCAAATTTTAAATTTAATATCATTATTTTTTCACATTTTTACCTCACTTTTTCCATAACGTACGTTGAAAAAGAAATGCATGTCCGAACACATATGCATATTTATAATCATTTATTGCATTTTACATAAAGTTATATCTTTAACAGCAACATTTTCAGATTATTCTGTTAGATTAGAATTAAATAAATTTTAAAATGCTGATTCTACAGCTTCAGTTTACATTTTTCTTATAGCCTTGGTTTTTTTCTATAAGAATGAATTATTATCTTTGTAATCTGTTTGATGCTCATTCACACTATGTAAAGCATATGTAAGTATACTACTTATCATAAATTATGGGAAAATCACAAAAATGATTAGAACGCAAAAAGTTATACGTGGAATTTAATGAAAGTTTTACGCATAAACATCACAAAGGAAGGAACAAAATATCATAAAAAGAAATCGCCAGACAACTATGGAATTAATAAAACTAACACATATGTATACAATGAACAAATAGCAGGTGTAAGTTTTGGTTTTAAAAAATACCTTCAATATGGGGTAGGACCTCCCCTCTGAAAAGCAATACAGCAAATGCAGCGATGTGTGGTGCTTTCAATAAAGAGACCTATTAATGTGTGGGAAATGCGAACCCCAAATTGCTCTTCGAAAACATTTGAAAGCGTGGCAAGGAGCTTAAGAGGTGGACTGAGAGCAACCACACATCGTCCTAGAACGTCCCAAACATGCTCGATTGGGTTAAGTTCCGTTGATGGAGCTGGGCACAGTATTCACTCATTTGTTTCTTCCTCAAGATAAACATCCATGATGCAAGCCTTATAAGGTCTCGCATTATCATCCTATACCACGAAAGCATCACATATTGGCCTGGCATAAGCATTCAGGATGTCATCTTCATTGGTGTGAAAATTAAAAATTCCACAGGAATAAACTTGGAGATTTTTGCGTCCACCCAAAGAAATTCCACCTCAAACACAGAAGCTGCTTATCCATGTGATATCTTTCATGGATGTTTGATTAAGGACAACGATTTCCGGTGTATCTCCAAATGAAAATGGGCCTATTATCACTTTCACGGCTAAGCCTAGACGCATCCGTAAAGAGAAAATAACTCCGCTGATCAGGCGTCCAATAGCGGCCATTAGCGTAGACATTATTAAAGTACCCGCATATGGCATGAGGTTACGGAAATGACTGGTCGCCTGACATAAAGACCACGTGCATGAAGCTTTCGACACTAGGTTGATCTGTATATCAATCTTCCGAAGCTTGCAGCAAGGGAGTTCTGCCAGAGTTTCAGTTCTATTCTTTTGTGCGCAAAATGACAAACCGTTATTGGTCATCGGAAGAAGTGCATCGCCGTACTTGGCTAAACCTCCTAGATGAAGAATCCGTGGTTAAAAAAAACTGTTGCCAAAGCCTATGCATTTCAGACGAACTCACATACAGCAATCCATCTACTTCAGTTTTTGTCCATCTCCATTGAAATTGTTTGGTCAAAGGATAGCTGGAGGCTATTGTTACAGTTTCAATACACCAGATTTCTAATTTCAGGCACGCAACAATTATTGCCGCTTTGCTCTGATTTTTATACTATTCATAAATGACATATTCTCACAGCAGTGCCACTATTTTGCATAATGTCGTATTGTTCAGCTTCTTTCACTTACTAACAAATTCAAATCCCATTGAGATTGGCTTATTTTTGGGAGAATTATTGATTGTTTAGCTAACCTGATTTTAATGATCTATTTATAAATTATTATTTTTATTAGAGCAGTACATTTTTAGGTAAATGAGCATAAAATTAAATTTTTATCTTAAAAAATTTCATTTAAATATAAAGTTTATTTAATGATGATATTTAATTTTGAAATTTATATTGATGTATAGATTCTTGAAATTATGACAACTGAGACGTGATTTAGATTTTATGAAGTTGTAAAATACAAAATTCATTTTGAATTATTTATAGATTCATATTTCTGAATTGCAAAATACAATATATTTATGTAAGTTAAATTGCTACTTTTTGAAATATTTATTCATCAAGATGTACCACATAAAAGATTAATTGTTAAATATTCCGAAAAAAATGCTTCGAATGAGAATTTATTTGCCACATTGCTTCTTTTCCCAATAATGTACTTAAATATGATAACTGTAATGGGTAAAATTTCTATACAGTACTCATAAGTACTTTAACATCTGTTATGCTTTAGCAAGGATAGATTCTATTCTAAGATTGAAAAGGAATTCTTAAGTAAATGCAATGGAGAGACTTTTTCGCATTTAGTGGATTTAAAGGTTGGATAACGTCAAGATGACTAATGCCACAGGAAAGGAATTTAGGAATGTTGTAAGGAATTTGATACATTTCATGTGTCTGCATATCTCTGCATTCAACTCAAATAATATTTTCCTTAATTATTTATGTATTATGAATATTTGAAAAGATACAAATATGAAGAATTTAAATCTGTTTAAAAAGAAGAAAAATATTTTCCATGAAACACTCAAGATATATATGTTTTTCCGTTTTTATATTACCTTCTTAAATATGGGGGGTTCACTAAACAATACAATATTTTTCTACGTCCTTAATAAATATTATTTTATATGTATCTCCAAATTATATCCATTTAAATTAAGGTTTTGTAGAAATGTTATTAAGCATTATTCGATAAGCATTTTGTAATAATTTTTGTTCAAACAAATAAGAAAATTTATTCTTATTATTTCAGATTACAGTGAAAAAGTGTTGGAATTAATCAGTAAATATTTTCCCGTAAGTCATATCAGTTAAATAATAATATGACTGATTTGAAATTTAATTTTACTAATTTAAGTATGGAATTTTTTATACCTTTTACACTGTTAGAAAAATACATAAAAAAAAATTAAAAACATTTTTGTCAACTAGTATTTTAAAAGATTTATTCAATGTATCTCAAAAGGACATTTGAAAGTTTTACACACAGAACTTTCAGATGATGGAAAAGAAATTTTATATTAGAAAAGAGTAACCAGTAGACATTAAGAATATTCACAGGCTTATTAAAGAGAGGGCTCAGGGATGCCATGTCATGAAACTGCATGTGTAATATGCTTCAGCTCAGAAACAAGGATAATTTACTAATGTGCTTTATCTATGGATATGGCGTGGATATATATTATGCAGCCGTTTATATGTATTATCAAGAAGTGAATGAAAACAAGTAAGCCATGAGGCATATATAGTGAGAATATTTCTTAGATAACTGTGAAGTAATCCTTTGTTTGGATGAATTTACCGCTGATTAAGTAATCTAATGCTTTTAGAAGAAACAGCAAAAACATTTGCCAGTGCATCACACTCCACATTAGTCGAAGAGGAAGCTTAAGTTCAGGGAGCTTAAGTTGAGAACATGAATTAAAGCAACAAAATGGGACATGACAAACATACTGCAAGTGTTTAAGTATTTAATTTTTACCTATTTTGAAGAACGCGTTTTCATTTATATCACAAAATTCTTTTTATTTTTAATAAAATAATTTCCCAACATTATCAAGTATCTATAAGTGGCTGTCCAATTTCTGTTTTACCACTCTGGTTCATTTTCAGATAAAATTTCAAATGTGAAATTTATTTAACGTAGCCCAGTATTCTTGTTAGTAAAGTTTGTAATAGATACTCTTAAAAAGATATACATCTGACTTTGATGAATAATTTTTAAATTTGAGTATGCAAAACCAAAATTCTAATATTTATTAAAGATTTTGCTAATGGTTGAAGAATAAGACTTCATTGTATACATGTCCCATTTCAAGAGCAATAGATACAAATACTTCTAAATAAACAAAGAAAACATTTAAAATTGTATACACGCATTTTCCTAAATTTATATATTTCATTCATAACAATGTTTTATTTGTTACTGTAAGAGAGATATCAAACATATGTTGGAAATGTGTAAAATATTCTTATTGGTCACGCGTTTCTGAAGTAATACCTAAGAAGAGGTGATTTGAATTAGGAATTGTAATATCATAAATGTATTTACTAACTTTTGCAAAATGCTTATAACAGCCCCAGAATATTGCTGACATGGAGTTTCATATAGGACTGCCTTGGGTATATTTTATTTTAAACATAATTCACAGAGGGCAATGTATTTATGATTTGTTTCAAAATTTAATGCCTATAGCTTCATTTTTGTTTAGCTTAGAAAGTTTAATTTAAAATGCTTTGAAATATTCTATTTCGGTAGTCTAGCATATTTTCTAAAAAATAATATTTTGTTCTGAATGTTTTTCATAGTGAAATAAAACTATTTTAAGAATACGAAATTAAAAACACATTTTCATTATAAATGATCAGTGTCATTATAAATTAACTATCACACAAAAATGCATATTTGTATTCCTCTGGCAAATTATTTGAAAATACTAGTATATATATATATATATATATATATATATATATATATATATATATATATATATAGTCAGTAAAATCCCTAATCACTACACAACTATGAACTTAATAATTTAAAACCTAATTCGTAAAAAATCGGAAAAATTTAACTGTCTTTTGTTTTTTAACTATGACGAAAACATTATTGTGCAAAACTGAATACAATGCATACAGTATAGAATCAAACAAAAATGGCTTCATTGACTCACAGTATTGTTATTCATAATTGTTTGTTCAAGAGGAAAAACAACAATCAGATTGCCTTAGTATGTGTGTGTATGTGGAATATGCCTTTCATTAAATGCACTTTTTAATTTATGTCTCTCCATATTCACTATCAGATTACCTAATAATTGTTGAGGTAAGAGTACCCTTTCCTTAATAAGCATTTGTTTCATTGGTTGGGTGTTCTTCACAGCAAGTAACTGTGCTTCAAGGTATCTCCTATAAGCATCGCACATATGTTCTATGGGATTTGAATCAGGGAAGTACGCTGGTCAATATATTCAAGTAATATCTTCCCTTTCCTGTAGCAGTTTAAAAACAGGAGTCCGGTATGGCCGTACATTGTCATCCATAAAATTGAAGTCTGCTCCAATATAAACTGGAAATAGAGGCACATGGGGCAGGGTCATTTGCTCATAATAAGTCACTAACGTAACTATAGTTACATAACTTATTTCACATGCGTGCCGCTAAGTCAACTTGTTCAGCATAATGCCTCCCAAGACGACAAATTCTGGACCACCTAATGGTCTCTTTCCGTGATGTTACTGAGATGAAGAAATCATGCTCAGAAAAATTTTCTATTCTTCCGGTGTTGAGAATCAATTGTAGCATGAAAATCAATCATCGGTAAAAAAGACATGACTCCATTGGTGACATGTCCAGTTTTTGTATTCCTTGCATCACTGTAAATGGTGACAGCTATGGCAAATTTTCAAAGGAATGCAGCAATAAGAACGACGAGCGAATATACCACCTTTGTAAAAATGAATCATGACATAGTTAACCATTGCTCTCGTTGTCTTGCTGCTGTACTCAGTTGCTGAGTAATAACACTTTTTTATTGGTTTCGGAATGTATTCACTTGTAGTACGATACATAAGTCACCCATTGTAGTTGTTTTTCTGCCCCCACCAACCTTTCTGGAAGCTGTATCTATTTTTTGAAAGGATTTCTAAGTGCATGAAACATTAATTTTGCCGATTATGAACACTTTTGTCACACTGATCATACTACACCCTTCCTGCAGCTTTTCGATCTTCTTCTAGGTGTGAATTTGTCCAGGTGATTTTTTTAGGTGTATTTCCCAAAATAACTCCTCTTGCAGAAAATGTCATTAATTACGCCTCCATTATTCCTTTAATTGTAGTCTTGAACTTCGAATACTGACCGCACGCATTTTGCATAAGCTCACTTTGCTTATGAAGCACTGTTCCTGATATTTGCATGCGAATGACCTTTCTACCGTATTGTGTGTTCATTGTACTGACCATAAAAATAATTTTTCTTGTATTTCATTGCTATCTACTTAGAACCTATTATATTGTCAAAATTTTGCACTTCAGTAAAGTTTATGTGTCATTTCTTCACTATTCACATTAAATGAAAAAATAAGAAATTACAGTAATTAAAAATTTTTGATTTAAAAATACATTAAGAAATATATTTGCGTAAATTTTACAACATGCATAATAAATTTTAAAATATAGATTTTATATTATAATATAGATTATATAAAATATAGATTTTATATTATAGATTTTATATTTTATATTACGTATTATAATACTAAATGATGAATTTTATATTTTTAATATATTTATATGCTGGCAGCAATGCAAGAAACATCTAATTTATTCAAAATAATTTATGCAAAATCTAATTTTTATAACTTACATAATTTTTATAAAAAAAAGTGTTTTTGAGGTTAATATTCATTTGAAAATTAAATGCTTACCTTTACCAGAAAGAAAATTGTAAGGATTACTTTATTAAGTAAAATAGGAATATATATAATATACTGAGAAAATTTTAGTTAAGTTTGTTTGCTAATTTATGGGTATTCTTTTCATACGTCTCAGTTAAAGACAATTCTGAATGATTTCAAGCATTCATATCCATCAAACACACGAAATGTTGAACAAATGATAAATATTTACGGTGAAAGCTTTTTGATTCAAATCTATACATGTTAATTGAAATAAAAGGAATACTTCTTAAAAGCAATTTTCTTTCAAATAAATAAAAGAAAAAATATATTTATAGATCAATGAAAATTAAAATCAATCTTTTGATCTATTTAAACCTCAAAACATTATACTTTTTAATATATTAACACATTTAGAACACTAACAATTTAAAAATTTTGAATATGCTTATTCCAACTATGCTACTTATATTATTTTTATAAAAAAATGCATGATCATTTATATTAGGTACTATAGGGTGCAACATACAAATAAATGTATTTTAAAATTTTTGGCTTTACGTTTTTCTAAATGGAAAACATAGCGTACCTAAAGTCGACAATATGCTGAAATAAGTGGATTTTATCGTAATATCAAGTACAGAAATTCGATAAGCGAAACATTTTTAATTTTCATTAATTTTAATTTTATGCGGATGTGTAAATCATCAACATTAATTTGCTTACTAGCAATAAGACTGAATATAGAGATTAGCATTTCATTATGATAAAATGGTATGATAGTTACCGCTTCCTTAAATCAATTTAAGTGTATAAAAGTATAACTATTAAAAATATATCTCAATTTGGGTATTTATATCACATAAAATCCCTCTCAATTATTATATAATCAATGAAATAGTAAAACTAGTTGATTAAAGTTTCTAAATAATGAGTCGTAGATATGAAATATTTATAATTTCTCGTATTCACCATACTTTCTAAGCTATGCAAATTATCAATTATTTATTATTATTGGTTGAGCAGAGTTTGTAATCTAAGCTCTCATTTTATGTATTAAAGATAATTTGGTAGAATCAAGTGGCTTAATTTGTGAGGTGGATTCCAAACTTCTACAAGCAACCAAGCATGAGGTGCAATTCAAACTCTAGAGTTGTTTTACTGAAGTATAATATTATATAGAATTATAAATCAGATCCCATCTCATGATTTATAATTCCTCAGTTGCTCTTTAACATAAAATGAAAAATTTAGAGAAAAAATGCTCAAGTTTATTTTTAATCATATACATAAATACTCATTGAACTTTTCCAGTTATGAATAGTCCCAATATTTAATAAATATTTATAATAAATTTAATAGCTGATTGTTACATTCTTTATTTCTTTTAATTTTATTATTATGCTCTAACATAAGAGGACGGGGTTGTGTTATGATTTCCTACTTATATTAGGGCTTTGATGATTGCTTAATGAGATTGATGTGATAATTTGAAAAAAATTCTTTTATTCTTGTTTAATTATCGAGAAATTAAGAATTTTATAGAAGAAAAATACAAACTCATTAGATTTAAGTTATTCATAACTAAATTTGTTAAGAAAAATTCCAGCAAGCAGTACGGCAACATACTTTCAGCCTTGTTGTACGATATTTTAAAAATATCTATTGGATATATACTTAAAAACTTATTTTTTCAATTTTCTGTCTGATGTGAATTCTGAAAAATTAAATTCTTATGATATTAAGACACAGTAATGTTGAGAGAAACTTTCATAAAATACAATTTTAATAGAAAAAGATTCACATTTACATTATAAACTTAAGACCAAAATGTTTTTTTTTTTTTTTTTATCAAACATAGTGTTTTTCAAATGAGGATTTTAGTATATTTTCTATTAAGTAATTAGAGAGATATAAAAGAGAGTATAGTTAATTTAAACAAACATTTTTTTTAGTTTCATATATTTGTTATTGGTTTTTGAACACATTCCATTAAAAGACAATATATTTTTGCTGAATTTGATTAAATCTGCCTCATCAAATTGTTAAAAATGTATGGAAATATATTCTGATATACAAATGAAAGATTCTATATATTCTAGGATTTGCTAAGAAATATAAAAAAAAAATGTTGAATTAACATTTAAGTTACTTTGCGAATTTTCACTAAAGCATTGGTAGTTAGTTTTGTATTCAAAATCTGTAAAATACTCTTTTTATTTCACACATTATATTATTTAATAATTTAAGTTTCAATTATCGTTATTAATTTTTTAGGTCCTTTTGATGAGAAACATTTTTAGAGACAGATTCCACAGTAAAGGATGCTTAAATTATATTTTGATGTAACATGTATTTTCTGCCATGTTAAATGAACATGCTTAATGAATAAAAAAGTCAATAAGGATTGTAAATTGTAGAAATTGTTATTCTTTTATTTAGTTAAACAAGAATCTTTTTCTGAGGTACCTAAATAAAATAATGTTTAAATAAATAATATGTATTTCCTTTCAATTTTACACAATTTATTTTTAGAATAACAGGTTTCTGTTACTTATTTTAAAATATATTTCTTAATTTATTGTATGAAACATAAATCGGAACTATATTCTTCTTTGGTGTAGTTTTATTAAAATTATACATTAGATGGTGTAAAATTAATAAAATTAAAATACTTTAAATACTTTTGTTCCATTTATTTTATCATCATTCTTATATGAGAGACAATTAGCAATATGATTACTTAACTAACTTGAAGCAAGGCCGCTTTTTCTCATCAGACTATAATAAAGAAAAAAAATCATCATCTGAACCCACTAGAGGGAAATGGGTTTCTGGCTCTTGCCAAACGCCATGTTTAATCACTGAGAATGACAAATACTGATTTTAGTAGTGGTTTTTTCCCCTTCTTCTTCTCATTTTTTCCCCATGAACAATACTTTCCGGTAAACCATACTGTCAAGCTTCTCTCAATCGATACTGACAGTACTATGGGAGCAGAATGAATGTCTGCCATGGCTGTAACTTCACCCTTTCCGCCCTAGGCATTGTTCTTTAATTTCACGTAACCGCCCTTTTGAAAACCCCATAAATGGTTGCTCGCATTATTATGGCAGTGTTGACATAAATGCTCAATGAGAGGTTTGAGGGATTAATTTAAACGAATACATAAGGAGTCCCCTTAAGAAGATACTTTTACTTGAAAGAGTGATAAGCATTTAATAACCCCATTTTAGAGAGAAAAGAAAACTTTCCCTTTTTATCCAACTTTCACTTCAGAAAAACATCTCTTTAATAAGACGCAAAGAAAAATTTTCATTTTTGTCCGACATTAGAGAATGTCAACAACTTTCCAGTTATAATTGTAAAACGGAAATTTGCGTAATATCGTTGTCGATTGCGTTCTACCACAAATAAGACTCTTGATCAAGCTTTAAATTTTTTTTTATCTCTCATTGTTTGGCTTGCCTTTCAGTCAAATAAGTTTTAATTAAAGAATGCTTGCTATGTTCCAATATAAAAGAATTTCTTTCTGAGCGAACTACATTTGTATCAACAGAATCTATCTTAATTGCTCGTAATGCAAAGTATATTTTTTGTGTCTCATTCACTTTGTTTGAGCTTGGATTGGTAACAATAAACTGAGTAATATGAGTTTTATTCAATAGTTTATCGTAAGTAAATAAAAGTGAGTAGCTGAATCAATATTAAGCTCTAAAAGTAGCTAAAAGATTCATTATTACTTTGAATCAAGTGGAAGGGTTTCTTTCTCACAGATAAATGATTGTTCTTCAAAATAATAAACTCAGCATTACTCAAATATAAATTTTGTTGAATGGAGAAATTCATTATTGTGAAGCGATAATGAAAATTTCTATCTGAAAAAACTTTAAATGGGGAGAAACATGGCTTTGAAGAGAGATATTTACTTTACTTAAGTAATCATGGAGAACACAAATTTGGTGTATTTAGAGCCACTAGTTACATAATTAAGATTTGCAACAAAATTATATGTATTTTTTTCCAATACTCAACGCTAATTTCTTGCCTTTATTTGAAATTAAAGTGATAGTTTATCAACTTATCCACCATCAAAATGCAACTAGAAAGTTTAAAAAATGTAAAAACACTAATTCTTTTGTTTCATAGTAAACTAAAAAATTGCATATCTTAGATGTACTTAAAGCTCTTAAATTGTCTTATGTGGTGGAAGAGCTTATTAAATTTTGTAGCTACCATTAAATTTGATTTGTTTGAAGTAATTTAAAAACATAGTTGCTTTACAGATTTCATTTATATTAAAAAATTCAAAGTTTAATTAGCAAAAATAGAGATTTTAAAAATAATAATTTAAAAAATATTCTATAATATTTTGAAACGCATTTTAACAACATTAACCGAATTTCAGGTGATTTAGTATAATTCTGAGAAATAAGCTTGTCTATATGTGTTTTATTTCCTACTCGTAATTTCAATTGATTTTAGTGGATGAATATTTAAGTTTAAGATATCAATAGCTGCAGAAAGAAAGAAATTCAATGCATTGTTTGACCATGTATAATTTTGGTTCATTTAAATATGTAATAAACAGTTATTAATAAGCCGTTTCAGCATGCATATAATGGGTAGATATTTTTTTATATGTAATGAAGTGTATAATAGGGATAGCTATATTATAGTTATAATTATATAATACTCTTATTAATATATATATATATATATATATATATATATATATATATATATATATATATATATATATATATATAT
>JAPDSC010070786.1:683007-750205 GCA_026290005.1 Latrodectus geometricus
TATATATATATATATATATATATATATATATATATATATATATATATATATATATATATATATATATATATATATATATATATATATATATATATATATATATATATATATATAATAACAGTTTCATAAAAATCATCAAACAATTGTTAAAAGCAAAAATTTACATGTATTATATTTGACATCTATTAACAATCTACAACAAATGATATATTAAAAGAAAAAATATTTTCTTTCTCAAATAAATTTACTAAACAAAATTAGTTTCAAAATATCCTATTCACTTATAACCTATATATTATCTGTTTCAGTGAGTAAATAAATGTGAAGTTTTATTTGTGTATTTGAACAAAACTTTACATAAAATAATGATAGATAAGGCAAGAAAATAAAAGTGCTGAAAATATAAAAAGTAAAAGCAATTGGTTGAATCATATGTTAAATTCAATCAAATGAAATTTAATTTTTGAACTTTGTTATCTATAGAGATTTTTATCACAAAACTAAAAGCATTTTAAACTGAAAATAAATACACAATATAATAAATTATATTACAGCATTTATAATGTATATTATTTTTTTCAGGTTTCATACAGTGTCCTAATAATGGAAAGCATCTTTGGAGCATATAATCTTAGGTTAGATTCCAGCCATTGTTTAACAAGCGGAGATGGTTTTCGGCTTCTGTTTTCTACATGAAAAATGACTATGGCCCTCTATAAATGAAAGAAGTCTTCCCAGATGGCAGCTTACATAGTATAAATCACTCATTAGGCTGTCCACAACGCAGAGTAATACACATTATTTTTTGTATTTCCTTAACAATGCACTATTATTATGTTTAATATACATATTTACTGCAAAATGTTCAGTTACTTGCGATAAATTTATTTTATTATGAAAATTATGAATATCAATTTGTTATTTATAAGCGTATTTTTTCAGAACAATGAAAATTGTTTCAATGCATAGATTTGTCGAAATATTGCAAAATATTTTTTAAAATATATGGGAAAAATTTCTAGCTTGATTTTTAAAGATATATATTAAGTCGAGTTTAAATTATTTAAAATAAATAATAAAAATGATTCCAGTAATAAATTTAAATAATGTTTCGTTAGTTGAAATGGTTGAGACTCTTTATTAATCTATGACAAAAAGTTTTATGTAAGTAATCATTTTGAGAGATAATGCTAAGGCAATTTGTAAGCTAATACTAAGGCAATTTACTAACGAGAAGAGAAAAAAGGCAAAATATAATAGGCAGAAATGTTTCTAAAAAGATATGTGTAATTTTCAAAATTCCTTTTCCTATAAATGGCAGCCAATAGTAAAGTTAAGTGTTATATTGAATTTTTTAAAATAAATCACTTATGGATCATACTTTTCAATTAAAGAAAGACAAAGTTTAGATTATTTTAAATGAATATATTAGTTTGGGGAAAAAGTAATCCATTATTTTTTTGGTAGACGTCTGTAGTGATCGATATCTCGTGAGGTATCTATCAAACAATCTCAGATTTATGCTCGTTGGAAAGGTGACATTTGACACTAAAATATCCTCTTGCGGTTTTTTTGTTTGATTAATTCAGTTACGAGTACAAGGTTTTAAAAATGGAAGACAACAAACAGAAAATTCGATACATTTTCGTTTTTCTCTGGTAACGGCGAAAAAGATAGCCGGGTGGCTAAAATTGTGAAAGGTGTTTATCGTCCTATATAAGACTGTAACAACCAGTTACGTACAATTTTTTTTTCGTCGATTCCGTTCGGGTATTTTTGATGTTAGAGATGCACCTCGCATATGGATACAGCATCGTCGAAAATGTCTATAAAGTATCAAAAATGATCGAAGTTAACCACATGTCAGCAGTCGTAACGCGCAAGACCTAAAAACCTACATGAAAGCTGTTTTAAACCTTTTTACAAAGTGAATCCAAAAGAAGTTACATAAAGTTCACGTAAAAATAATGGATTTCTTTTTCCCCAACCTAATATTTTATGCAATATTTTGCAGCAACTTTTACTACTAAATTTTGCTGCCAAGATAAATAATAACTTTTTATGAATGCTACAGAATATGCATTTTAAAATGAAGTGTATATTTCTTTAAGAAACAATTTCGGAAAATTTTACATTATATATTTTAAATCGTTTATTTACATTTCAGAGAGCTTTTATTTGAGTTTTGTTTATTTTTAAGAGGTCAGTGATAATATTGCAATAGAAAGAATTTTTGTTGAAGTGAAATACTAAATAAATCTTGAATAGTACTTTTCCAGATAAATTAATGATTTTGTTTATTAAATTATGTGTGATGTGCACTCTCAATATATATATTCTTAAAACTTTGTAAAATCTTTGTTAATCATCCTCTTTAACAATGATTAAGAAAGTTAGAATTTGAAAAGTGTATTGTAATAATATTACAAATTTTCATCATTCAAAATTATTAGTTATTAAAGATTGTTGTTACATTCATTTTTTTAATACATGTACTATCTAAACTAGGTTATTGGGTAGATTTTTTTATTTCTTGTTGAGAATTTTCTCCAAGAATCTCTTAAATTTATTTCCTTTACTGAGCTGTAGAGTTCAATCATGAAAGTTTTGAATTGTTTCAAATTGTCATTTTTCCTTAAATATGAGTTGTTTGTCATCTTTTTTCTGAGGATACAAAGCAGGAATTATTTGTAAGCAGTATTCGGTAAAAAAAAAATCGCATTTTAAATGTACAAAGAAATGAATAAAAGTTACCTTTATTACATTTTTTATTAAAAAAGTGATTATTTGTAAAATATTGTTCTACAATAAATTTTTTCGAAGAGTTTTCAGAAAAAGCTATGCAATTACTTATATACTATTACTTCTGTTTGTGAGATTTTTTTTTCATTCTTGCGAACAAATTTAAGAATTATTTAATAATTTATGAATATTAAAACAAAACTAACAAACTTTCAAAGAAATTAAATTCTTATTTTCTGTTGTTGCATAAAACATAAGCAATAATATTTTAAATTTCTTTAAAAACAAATTAAATATAACATTTTTTTTTTTGCATTTACAATTTACAAATGAATTACATTTAATTCTTTAATTTTCCAAGAATATCTTTAAGAATTAAGATTAAACATTGTGAAAACGTCTATATAACATTATCATAAAAGAGATGATTTTTAAATTTTAACAATTCAATTTCAAAACATAGTTAATTTATAGTAGTTAAACTAAATTAATATTTTTCTTGTAATTTATTTATATACCTATGATGCAGAAAAACAATGTGATATATCATCGAGTTTATACAGGCATTTGGGGATTATATACTTTGACTTTATATACTATTTTAGATAAAATAGATCCTTTAAAACTTTTTTCACTTAAATTAGTATAAGTAGATAACATTCCTAAAACGATGATCTTATTTTTAAATTTATACAAAATACTTTAATTGTTTCTATTTTCGTAAGTGTTTATATTTTACAAAATAGTATTGCATTTAAACAAGATATCCACTCTTAAGTACACAGTTTTTGCAATGGGGTTACGTAAATAGGTCTCAATCATCAAATTTACACTTTATAGTGCGTGTCGAAATGTGGGATAATCCTAGTGTGACAGTGTTGAAAATATTTTACATACATATATTTTCCGTTGAATTAATGAAAACACGATTTATTATTTAAGTTTTTACATATAAAGAAATCCAATGTTCCAGTTCGAGACACATATACAATTCGAAATGAAATTTCTTAATCTGAATATTTAAAATCAATCATCAAACATGATGCTACTTCAATGCTTATTTCAAATACTTCACATCATTAATTTTATTATGATAAATCACATCGACTGATGTTATAAGAATAAAGAATTTCCAGTTCATAGGCATTCACTAATTTATTTTGAACAATGAAACAAAATAAACATGGCAGATTTCCTGAGATGCTTAGCGCATTACTTTTCTAAATTTTCTTTTACCATCACCAGTAAATTTTAAGTCGTTGGCACTTATTCTTTCGTAGTTTGCCAAACCTCAACAGTGAGGCGTCATGGAAATCAGGGCGTGGGGGGGGAAGAAAAAGGGAGTCAGAAGCACATATTAAGGAAAAGCTGAAGAATCGGGGGCAAACTTATAATCGCTTTTCCCAAACGGCTTTATCTGTCTTCAGAATCAAATAGTGATTCATAAGCACATCTTGTCTTCTAACCACGATACACTTTACTCCTGGAATGAAATTTTCCTTACACTTAATCTTTTTGATGAAAGGTGCGTATCCTGTAGTCTTTTCTAGCAATTTCTTGGTCTTAAGAAAACCAAACAATAAAGCAGCAATGATCTTAGCAGTTGGAAGACAAAGATAATGGTATTTGCAGCCTCAGAAACAAAATTTAACGAAACAAATCCGACAGATTGTAAGCGTCTTTTAAACTAATTGGATTATTCCATAGTTCGTTACTTCTATAAAGGTAAAATATGTCATACGTGTCATACTTACTTTCATTTTCATTGTATCAATTAAAAATTCAAATGGTTATTATCGGGAAATTCTATTTTACGTGAAAATAATTTTTAGAATAAGCTATTTTTCATTGGAATACTTTTGTTACAAGATATTTATCAAGCACAAAATTAATTAAAAAATACTTATGAATTCTCTATGTTAAACAAAAATACATGCTTAGTAAGTTTATGTAGATTGTAAGCCTTTATGTGAGAAGTATGAGCTTTTTTGCTAAAAAATCTTAAGAAAAGGGACACTAACAGTGCAAATTATAATACATTTTATAGACATTTTTAAATTTGAACCTAAATTTATCAAACTAATTTTAGTAAAATTATCCCCCAAGCTGTTTTTAACTATTAATTGCTTTAGAGAATAAAACTATTGAATTTAAATATAGTTTTATATTTCTTTATGGACTTGTATAATTGATTTCGGTCCATCAAAATTATCTACTCTGATCATAATAATAATATAATTTAAAAATAAAAATTTTAAAAACATAAAGTGAATAAATTAATTATATAGGAGTCTAATAAAATTACTAAATAGTTCCTTTAAATTATAGGACAACTTTTTATAACACTGGCACATAAGTTACTATAATTATTTTAGTAATTTATGTGATACGTTTTTCTCAGTTTTAATAAAGATAAAGATAAATAAGTAAATTCTTAAATGAAAGAATTTTAAATAAGTTATTCATTTTGTAGCTTCGATATAAATAATATATATCACATAAATGAGAGATATCAAATTATCTTTTAGAGTTTAAGACATTTTAATAAATCATGAGGCTAATATACGTTTGATATTTATTTGTTTAATGCATTTACAATTAATGTCTTACATAATTAAAGGACCAAAGTTATTCCGAAAGTAGTTCTGGTAAAATATTCTGAGGAACATAATAAATAAATGTTTGTAGACCAAAATTTTGCTTTTTTTACAGTTTATTAAAGTCATTATTTTAATTTTTTTGTCTAACTTAATATGTGTGTAAGCCAAAATAAATTTTTAAAAAGTTCCTGAAAGCCATTTTATGTGAATAGAATGGTAAGTGAAATTTTTAAACAGATAAAAGTGTGGACTTTTTTTAACAAAAAATAAATAACTTGATTGAAATGTTTATTAATGTGTATAAGTTGGTTATTATCTTTTAATTACAAATGGAATATAAATATGTTAAGAACCTTAATTATTTAAAACATTATAAACAACAAATTGAGCAAAATAAATTATTATAATTTATAAATTGAAAATTTTCATGCCAATCACGTTATTTATTTCAATTAAAAGTAAATTTATGTAAAGTATTTGCTTGAATTTTAAATTATTAATTAAGATAAATTTTAAAGTTTAGTGTGATATAATTCTGTATATGAAACATATTTTTTAAAGTTCACGAGTGTAAATTAATTCAATTTTCAGTTAACATAAGATAATTAAAAGTGGTTCATAAGATGAAAAATTATTCAGCTTTTAATGCTCAGAATATTTAAAAATTTTAATTCAAAAGATTGCATTATGTACATAAGTTGCTGTATAAAACTGTTATAGCATATAACCGTCTATGCATAGGGGTTTATGAATTTGAACTTTGGAAAGAGCTTTATATCATCAAATGACGCACCTTTAACCCGTTGAGCTTGAGAAACTTCATAATGGCTCCATTCAAAATTTAAATGTCTCTTTTCCATACTTTTCTTCTAAGATTATGATATATTTTAAGCATAGAAATAATTTAGAATAAGGTAAGTAATTTAAGTGTAGGAAAATAGGTGAATATTTGCATTTATAGCAGGGTTAATTTAAGAATCTAAAATAAGTATATAAAAATAAGTTAATCTAAGTATAAAAAATAAGCAAAACTTTGGTTTTGAGACATAATACACTTCAAAGTACTCGGTGTCTTAAATTTAATACGTTTTATGCAAATTTTCCTTTTGTTAATTAATCTTATAGATATAGAATATTATTATATTATGCATCAGTACAATAGTTGGTTAACGGTGATTTAAAATAACATTTCTTTACATGCAATTTTTTATATATAAGTTAAAGTTTTGATAGATTTAAATCTTTTAAAATTCAATTAGTTACGGATTCAATTTGATTTTAGGATGAAATTATTTATATTGCTTAGTCTTCTATCATAATCTGCATCAATTATCTGAATGTATGTCTATGGAGAATAATGATAATGATAAATACTATAGAGTGCAACGTATTTTTTATTTAGTGCAGTGGCTCTCAAATTTATAGGAAAAATATTTTTCACAGAATGAACTTTAACTGCAGTAATCAGTAAATTGTTAATATAAATAAACAATCAGAATTATTAATAAGGGAATTACAAAGTGTTACTTTCAGATTTAATTTTGTTCTCTCCTTGAAAATTTGAGGACTCAATAATATGTTTTAGGTATATAAAATTATTATTAATTATCTATTGTTTAATATTTAATGAGTTTATTTTTTATGTATAACTTATAAAAGTTATTTTAATGCACTGTTTTTGTGATAAAACCCACCTATTGAGAATATAAGCTTTTGGAAAAATTTATATTATAATAATTATCTAATTGTAACCTTCTTTACAAAACAGTTTGAACATATGGATAAAATAATTGCTCAAAATGGATAATAAAAGGGAAATAATTAGGATACATTCTCGGGTATTCCAAGTAAAATATAAAAAGTATATTGAGATAATTAAATTTTAATATGTTTCTTTAATATTATAAATTTGTTAGTTTCTCTGCTAAATGTTAATTAACCTAAAAGCACATAGTTTTTTTTAAAGTTATTTTGATCAAGGTTATGAATTTTAAAAACGCTGTATATGATAAATGACTATTTAAATTTGCATGAGTAACTTTTAATAAAAAGTAATAATATTTATGTCAAAATTGCAAAATTTGCCACGATAAGCAAATTTTTCAAAAATATAAAACGCTATAAATATATAAAATATCACACTTAAGAAAACAGATTTCGTAATTTTTTTATTAAATAAATTTGTATGATACGATAAAAATAAAAATGTACTTATAAGTAATATAAAAAATGTTTAGATTTAAGATTTATATTAAATTTCTTATTAAACTTTAAATTTCTTATTAAACTTTTTTTTTACAAAAAAGGAATATTGTGCTTAAATACTATCAAAGAGTAACAAATATGTATAACACAGAAATTTGTAGTGAGTTAATACTGACATACAACATTCTTGATAATATATTCATCCAACCCAACAATCATTTACTATTCGCTGAATTATTTGTGCGTAATTTCGACTGATTTTCAAATTCTAAGAATTTAAAATATTATAACCAGAATTGGAAGTAAAATTTCTCTTTGGGAATCTTCTCCTTTTTTTCATTTTTTTATGCTAGATATCAATAATTTGTGTTAATTAAAAATTTATTTTGCAAACAAGAAAAGCCTTTATATATATATATATATATATATATATATATATATATATATATATATATATATAAACTGGTTCCTTAGAAAGAACAATTATATTTTATTCTAGAAAAATCATACTTCACTCAATTTAGGGTAGAAAATTCCTCAAATATTTTACTTAAATTCATTTACGGCTTATAAATATCATTAACATCGGATGTTAATGATATTTATAAGCAACCAGTGTCACAAGTATTTGATTTTATGCTTCAATTTGTTACTTCACATGTGCATAAGTTTTAGTCTCATAAATATCTTTTTATAAAATCATATACATGGAAATAGTTCCAATAGCAGTGACACAAATTATGAAAATTGTAATTTAATTAAATTTTAAAGGAAACTATATAAATGTAGAGTTTATAAAGTTTATTCACAAATATACTTAACACCTTATTGCAATATTTTTTTCGTTCCATAAAAAAAAACATTCCATTGAAGCTTTCAAAGACTTAGATTTTATAATTGATTTTAAACGAAGACTAAACTCTCTTTTTTGCTTTCACCAATCATGCAATGGTATTCTATGATAGATAAAAATAATATGATGAACTTAAATAAATGTAAAAATTGTTTGAAATCATTAAGTTCCAAACAATTTTTTTAAACAATATAGTTCTAAGCAACCATGGAATACCAGAAATTAGAAAAAATAAAAAAATCATATTGAGTTTTATTAATTTTTTTTATCGAAATTTCTTGTGAAAAATTCACAGGAAATGCTTTTAATTTTCAGTCTGGTAAATTGATGTAATTAGTTTTACGGACTTGCTGATACTCAGTAGCTAAGCTAATTCTGCTGAATGCTCTGAAATTTTTATGAAATTTAAACAGAGTTCCATAGTTTGATTGCAATTTCATATAATTATTTAATTTATTTGAAATTTTATTGTAAGGGATAATTTATTATTAATATCCTTCGTTATTTGATAATTTACTAGCTTAAGAAAATTTATAAGAAATTGGATGTTTTCTTGTATACATTTTATTTTTTTAATTTTCAACTTCAATCACGCATTTTCTTAAAACACAATTATAATAAACTTCCTCACTTGATTTCCAGTTCAGATTTATTTTTTTTTATATAATTATAGTAAACAGTAATAACAGTAAATTTTTTAATAAGCTATTCATATTTGTCTGTGTGTTGTGAAATAGATAACAAGGATTTTGATGTCATTTTTTATGATGAAAAATCCCTCATAACTTAAAGTACAGTTACAATTGCTTACATTTATTGCATACAATTTACTTACTAAGTAGATTTCACTGTACCATCTTCAATAAATCATTTGAAAATTCTGATTAATGTTATAAATCTGTCTAAAAAAATGAAGCCTGATATCATTTCAGAAGGAGTAATTTGACTTTAATGTGCTATTATTGCAATCACAAATCAATGTTTTGATTGAAATACGCTAAAATGAGAGCATTTTAGAAAAAAATTGCATCAAGCTTCCATTTTCTTCTTAGTTTAACCAAGAAAAGTTATTAAATAGCTTAAACTTATTTTCTGTAAATTCTCAATAATTTTATTAAAATTTTCTTCAAAGAATGGATAAAAAAGATTGACTCAAGTAAAAAATTTTTTCGTAAAAATAAGATGAGGAAAACGTTTAGAGAAAGGTATGTGATCAAGAAAAGCAATTAGATTCTTCCGTCTAAACCACAGCCATTAGTGGTAATGTAAAAAAAAAAAACAAAAAAAGAAAAGTCTTAAAAAATGGAGGACATCCGCATATTTAAAAGGTCCTAATTGTCTTTAATGGGCAATAATCGGATAGCACCCCAATCTAGCAAAATACATTTGAAGGGTCAGTAGAAAGTGAAAGATTCATCACATCACGTACCAAAGCAAGCTCTTGGAATATTCAAATGCGAGAGGAGCGACCGTAACTTTCCACTAGTATTGTAATCAACGTAATTGCTGGCGAAGATTCTTAAGTAGCTTATGTACTCGTAAGACGAGTCAGACTTCGCTAAGAAGGTGTACTGTGTCGCGATGCTCCAGGAGAGTCGATGTCATTCTTGTCAATAGAGTGGTGGAGGAACGACAAAGGGGTGGGGGTGTAAAATGTGGCTAGCAGAGCCATTACGTGAATAATTGACAACAGCTAAACAGTCTTTTATTGTAGAGCGTAAAAGTTGTAAGGCGTATACTGAGCCAGAGGCTAAATAAGTAATTAGGAGAGAGAAAGTGGGAACGTTTTGGAAACTACAAACCGTACGATAGTCCCATTGGTCTGAGCCTGCAATGACGTCACAAAAGTTTAGGATCACTGTAACGATCAGCCATGTAAATTATGCGAGGAAGTTAAAAAGCTGCGACTGCGGCAATTTTATATGAATCCATTAGCTGTTTTTCTTAATGTTCATTGATTCACGACGTTTATTTCACATTACCGTATTTTAAAGCAATTTGTATGTTTTAAAACTGCTTTTTATTGTTAATGCTGAAAGAATATAAGTTACAAATTCAGAGATTTTTATTAAATAGAGTGGGCTTATATTTACTTCTTGTTATTCATTTTAAATCAATAGTGATATAAGTCTCTGCATTCTAGAATGATATCATATGATAGAGAAATCATAGATAAAATATTACGTTTAATTTAGTTGAAAACAAATTATAGATAACACAAAATAGCTATTCTTGGAAAATTATGGTAATTTTCAAGTGAATGGCATTGGTAAAATTTATGCAGTGAAAAACGGGACATTTAATTATTAAAATTAAACCTTTATCTTGAAAAAGACTCTCCTTTATATATTTACGCAATAATAGAGAAACCATTTATATGTACGTAATATATTTAGTCCTTTTATCTTTATGGAATTACATACTTCAATTATCTTAAATAATATTTCGTTGAAAGAATGTATCCAATTATAGAAAATTTAAATATTCTTAATTCAAATGAACTTTATACATTTCCATGAGGGACATTTTATTTAATTCATATGCAGTTGCTTTCCAATTAATTAGCACTGAATTTTTCCTTTTTCAGGTTATCTGGATTAATTAAAATTTTCTAATGAAGTTCAAACTAATTAAAAAAAAGCAAATCAAAATAGCAAAATTATTTTATTTTTCATAATTTTTTTAATTAAAAAAAATTAAAATTTTACATAGAACTCATGAGGTTGCATTACACAAATTTATCTTTCTTACCTTAATTTCATTTCCATTAAAAGTAATAAATTATTAAAGTATGAAGTACTGAGTACAAAGCCTTATTTAAAATGTGCCAGCAAGTACTGAGAGAAAACGAAATATCGAAGACAGTATTTTGAAATGAAAGATTTATTTTTACAATAATAGAAGGAAATAAGTAATTTGTACAACTCTCCTGCTCATGTCATTTTTGTTATTTATATTTCTTTCAATTGTTAATCAGAATACTGGAAAATTACCACACACACACACACTCACATTCAATCATGCACATGCATTCGTATATAAGTACATATATGCAAGCTTGGATGTATTATTGAATGCTTATAGCTACAAACATCAATTCTCTAATTTTGAACAAGAAAATAAAGCTACCATATTTGTTGCAAAATAATAGATCAGGTAATTGTATTGCAAATAGTGTACTTTGTTTCAAATGATTAGGAGTCCTCATCTGTAGTTAGAAAAACTGAGTCATGAGATATTATATATTTAATTCCTGGAAATTCTTTCTGTTTGTAGAATTAATATTTTTTTAAAGTATTAATAACTGTCAAAAATATAATTTTTTGTTGTGCTACTATTTAATTAATATATTTAAGTATAATACACATAACGGCTTTAAAATGTGCACCGATGAAAGTTCCAAATGTGTTTATGAAGACTTTACTAGAAGATCTGAAGCTTTTAATTCAGTCATACGTATCTCAATTATATATAGAGAATTTCTAACTTATTACAAGGGAAAGTTTATAATGATTTGTATCTTATGTCTGCTAATTAAAATAGTATGTCAAGGATATATATTTTTAATAAAATTCTATATGAAAAAGGAATCCAAAATTTATGCACTTAATTATGATGACATTTTCTTTATTTAATAAGAAAATAAGTGTAAATTTATATTATATGACGATTTTTAAAGTAAATATAACCAAATTTAATTTCTTAAGTGTAAGAGAATTGAATTATATGATTAAATAATGGCCCCAACTAATTAAACTGGACACGTTAACTAGTTATGATCCAAATCTTACTATAAGCTAAAACCCTTTTGAGGTGGAGAGGAAGTTCCATTTCCTTTACCGTAAGAATATAATAAATAATGTTAAAAAAATTTATGTTGGTAGTATTTTATTTTAAACTATAAAATTTTTTGTATTTGTCTCTGTTGAGTCTGTCAATTCTATATGATTTTAAATGAAAACGAATTCCTTTATTTCAGAGCATTGTTTAGATAAATTATGGATGCAAGAAATAAATAAGAAAGTGAATAGAGCCGTTGAGATATAACCACCTCTAACAAAAAAATATTCATTATAGCCAATTTTTTTCATTTAGTACGTTTATACTTTTGGTATTTGTGTGAATCACAACCCTCTCAATAAAATTCCATTTTGTCATCAGAAGGGAGTTTCCACAAGCCGACAACAAAACATATTGCTTTAGAATGTAGGGGACAAATATGCCTGTGGAAGGGTAGATGCTAATTTTGCCATCCTCTCGCACCCTAACTCAACAAACAAAAAATTAATTATATGCTTAAGGTTCAAGGGGAAGAAGAGCGATTGATCTTTCCCCCTTTCCATCTTCCGCTCACGGAACACTTTTCAAGGGTACTTACACTTTAAGGGGAGAGAATTCATGCATGCGAATTACATTTCCAAGAGTAAAAAAAGATTCACCACCTCAGTAAAAGAAGTACATTTTATTGCATTTTTGCTATCTATAACCGGAATATTTGAAGTAGAAACAAAAACATTCATGTATTCCTCTTATGACCCTTGGTCTGAGCAAGCAGAAGTAAGCAATTATGTTACTTTTAAATTATTCAGAGTTAGGATACATTCTGGAAAATGAATCTGAGAGCAGAGCATGCAGTGATTGTATGAAAGATTTATTTGCCATGAAAATATTTTTGATTTTTATCGTGGAGTCAGTTTAATATTATGTTTCTAAAATTGTTAAATGTATATAAGAAAACGCAATGCTTCCAGAAATTGAATTCTGATTTCACAAAAAACAACATAGTTTATAGGATTAAACTATTTAGCACACCATTCAGGGAAATGGTCAGTTGCAAGCGTATTAAACTTTTTCTTAAATTTTATGAACTTTAGAATTTAAACATAGTAATAGTTGATCAGAACTAAGAACTCAAGTGTATAGAGAGAAGTTCACGTACGTAAGACAAGGATTATAAGAAATATTTTTATAATGTCATGTTAAATATATTGTATCGCAAGAATGCAAATTGAATTTTCCAGGTGTACAATTGAGTTGAGTTAATTGGCAATAAAATCCTACAAAATATAAAATTGTGAAAAAAAATTTCAATTTTTTTTCATAATGATTTTGTCAAAAACATATTCATTTTATCATATAAGTATATTAGTATATCATTATTTAAGTAATGTGTTGAATATTTAACTATAATTATCATTTCCTTTTATGACTCACAATAATACAGAAATTTTATGTTAAATTAAGAGTTTTTTTTATAGACTAATGCTTATTACTAATACATAATTTGAAAGTTAAGTACATAATAAAGGAAATAACTCAACAAACATTTTCCGAAGCAAGCTTAAAATTTTAATATACACACATTTAAAAAATTATTTTAATAAGATGTACTACAAATGTAGAATAACAACGAATAATTAATACAGCTATTAAAATCACCAATTCCCTTGGACAAATGTAGTATACATATGATACATTTGCATAAATTATCATTTCTACATTTTCTTATTACTTACTTTTCTTAAATTATCTAATAATTAATCGTTGTACAGAAATTTAAATTATTATTATAAATACATTTTCGTACTTTTGTAATAAATAATATAAGGATAACTGGAAACATAATAAAATATAATTTTCTTAAGTGAGATTACATCTTAAAGGAATGCAAATGCTAATAACTACTTTCATATTATTTTATAGCTCTTTGGAAAAAGATAATATGATTGTGATAAATGATATGTGAATAGTACAGTATATTTAAACCAATAATGCTTGGATTTCAATTACAATATGTTTTAGATTTTAATTAATGTGAACTAAAGAATTCGTCATAAATGAATTAAATATTCTTTATCATTTCTATCTTTTTCTCTAAACATAAATTCTTTATTGGTATAATTCTAGAATTATGGAATGTGAAATGAATTTTGTCTTAATATTGAATAATATGTTTGTATATCTTTCGCATGGCGGTGGGAGATGTAACATGTTTTAAAAAATAGAAGTATTGACTTTCATCGGTTTTCACAGTGGGAAAAATAGTTCTTTAAACTTTTCATGTAAAGACAATCTACAGTTACTAAATTTTCTCAGCAAACATTTCCCCCTGAACTGTGCACACAAGCAACACAATTAAATTCTGATTATAATTTATTCACTTTGCAATTTCGAGCATTCCCCCAAAAACTATTCGGAGAAATATGCCGTCAAAGAGGCAGCGAGTCAACCAACTAAGCGTAGGAGAATGTCAGTGGAGGAAGAGAGTTAATTTTTAATTGCAACTCTTCTCCCCACCGTGGTGAACTAATGACTGGACTGCCAATGAACGCAATCCGGGAGCTCAAAATGACACGCAAATGTAGTTCCCGATTGCGGCCGGATTGTCTTGGGAGCCGTATCACTCTCCGGAATCCAACAACTTAGGAGCAGAATTATACATCTCATCTTGTTACCTCGGACTGCTACTTGACAGCCCTCTTGACTAAAAACACACGCCACAAATCCCTTGGTACTTAGATGGCAATGTTTCATTGGATAAATTTCAGTTTCGAGGACTGTGCGTGGAAATGCTCTTGTCTAATGCCATACGTGCTAAAGTTTTCTTTTCCTGATCGAGTGCGATGCTGAAATTGTTTCTACTTGGTAGAAGAAATATTGGAATACAAACATGATTATCTGCATTATCTAGTTTTTGGAATTTAGCTCTTTATGTCTCTCCTTAAGTCGAATCATTTATTGAAGCCATTTACATTAGCCGCATCTTAGCTTTGAGGAAAGTATATTCTCTAGAGATTAAGAATTGCAGAATTAAACAGCTATTTTATGTGGTAAAATTTTCCAAAAAGTTTTGCATCATTGTTAAGTGATGGCATTGTGGGTTATATCGTATTGTAGTCATATGAATTTGCTGGTACATTCATAAGCACAATTTCTAAAACTGACATCGATTTTGTACTGGCATATATAAAATTCATGTTACAGAAAACTATTATTTTCAAATATTTAAATACCAAACTTCAAATTTCAGGACTAGGAATCAATAAATTTCAAGAAACATTGTTGCTATATATAGAAATTACATTAAATATAGTAATTTCTCTCTCTCTCTCTCTCTCTCTCTCTCTCTCTCTCTCTATATATATATATATATATATATATATATATATATATATATATATATATATATATATATATATATAAATTACTATATTTAATGTAAATAAATGGGTTGTAAAACTATCTGTTAAATACGAGAAATTACGTATAATTTGGAGATTTGGTAAACTAAGAACAATTTATAAATCATGATGGTGTATAGTGGTTTGCAGTTTTATAATTTTTCTCAGGTAAGGATAGCATAAATGAAAAAATATATACAATTAAATGATACGATATTAGTTATATTATTTTGTACTAAACGCGGATGCGATTTTAAATTCTTATAAATGTATGTCAAAATAAAAAGCGTGACTTACAATAGTTGTAATACTGTCACGAAAATTTATACTTGATTTTTGAAATTTTGCAGAAAATGAAGGAAACATATTTTGAAATCAACACAAAAAATATTGTTCAACAAATTTGTGATGATGTTAATACATAATTATTTAAGGAATGAAGTTATACATTAATGAAATTAGGAAGTGCAGAAAACATCACAGTTTCATTCTTCTTAATCATTCAAACAAAAACATATGTATGTTAAAATATTGCATTTAATATTAATAAATGGATTGTGAAAGTAAGAGTAAAAAATGCAGGAAGTTGCTTAAATAATTTTGAGCTATGACAAAGTAAAAAGGGTTATAAATCGCAATGGTTTTCATTTTTTTAGAATTTTTTTATAGAGTTTTACTGGTAAAAATAATAAGAATGAAAAACTTATCATTGGTAGCAACTGAATTAATTATATTATGTTATACAGGCTGTGTGTCACACACACACAGCAAAATTATATTCTTGTAAATATGTTACTGAATGAAAAGAAATTTTAAAGCATTTTGTGAAATTTAATAAGTAAGTATCTATATATGACTATACTCTATTAGCGTAAAAAACTGATATACCAAAGTTTATAATTTCCTTAGAAAAACTAATAAAGATTTTTCTAGTTAATCAGTATATAAAAAGCATACTAGTATAAAATGGAGGTTTAAACATTAAGGAAAGCATTTAGATCTTAGTAGGCTTTTTAAAATACATTGCTATACATTTTTAAAAGTGTTCATTATAGATCTAAAAGTATAAGGAGATATATTCAAAATATTTATCAGTTCAATAAAACTATAATTTTTTAAAAATATTTTAACACGCATGAGCTTAAATTACTAAAATAGTAAAGTATTTTCAACTTTCTTCGAGTTTAAAACCAATATGACTTGTATTTGTGTGCAATTTAGGGCTCAAATTGCACAAATATGTGGATGGACATACATAATAAGATAAATTTGACTGAGTAGATACATGGACTTCATTTGGAATTATATTTTCTAACTTTGTGTATTAGACATGCATTATTCAACATCAACAAATTCTGTAGGAAAATCAACAAAAATAAGGATTAAGTAATTTATCTTTTTGATCTAGAAAATCACTTCATATTCGATAATTAATAGTTTAGAATATAATTTGAACACACATATGAAACTTATTCTAAATTTATTAATTTTTTAAATCTCTTAATTAATGTAGCATTGCTTTTTTAAAATTTAATGTGTGTTATTTTAAATGTGTCTATATACTTTACAAATGTTAGGAAAGAAGATGCTAAGATTTTTATTTTTAATCATAGATTTAAATAATTCAAATGTTACTAAAGTCCTTAAAATTACTAATTATGTTTAAAAAATAATAATAATAAAAAATCTTCAAATTAGTGTAATTTTTAGAAGGCAGTACATATGATAAAAAAAGTATATAATTTACTTAGAAACAACATCCAATAAAATTGAAAAATTAAAGTAAGTGAATTAATTTCTTGAAGTAAATCATCATATTATAAATTAGAATAAGTTTTGAAAAATTAAATTAAATGCAATGGCAAAATTGATTAATAAAAACCTGAAAAATGTTTCGCATGTTGTAGAATTTTATTTAAAAAAAAGATACGTAATAGTGATGTGAATTATAATAATAATTTTGGAAATCATAATATCTTAATCAACTTGCAATTATATCTTTAGGAAATATATGCATAAATTTATATATTCTAAGAATTGTACGAATTCTGTTCCATAAAATCCAATGAATGTCTCCCTACAATTTTAGTGGTGAATAGTGAAACTCAAATTCAATTAAAATTGAAGTAAAACATTGTTATTAAAATACATTATGAAAAAAAAATTATGTATTACAAAATTAAATACCATGATAATAACAAACAATAATAATTTATAATAATACTTTTAAAATTTGAACATTTTATTATATGTTATACATTTAAAAACAGAAAAGCACATTTTGATGTTAATTTAATATTATTGATGTAACGAGTTAAAGTTTCCTATTTTGTGCTCAACGATATGAAATGTTTTATTCCGTATTATATGGCTAAGAGAGATTCAATTAATATATTTATTATTAAATTATATTTTCTCTAGATTATGTCAAGACAAACATTCTGCAAACGTTTCCTTGAATCATTGGTCGTAGATCTTGTCATATATTCTTATTCTACACGTTCATGAAGAAGGTTTAGAAATCCTCGTAACAACGTCTAAAGTCTAGACGTGCTTCACAAATACTCCCTATAAGAGTTGAAAGATACCGATAAACCTCAGCGACAAAAAACCTACGAGTTGTTGGAATCACGTCTTTGAATATATCTATGAGTGACTAAAGGTCTGTTGAGAATATTTTCTTCAAAATTCAGAATTTCTTCAGATAGTCTTTGAAGTAAGAGAAGATAAGGATTCGTTTCATTTTTAAATTTTTTTTTCTTCTTGTTTGTACTTCCGTTGTAACTCACTTCGTTCAAAAACGTTCTAAATATTATTTACAGTTACGAAAACCAACTTTAATTTTTTTTCTGTATCATAATGATGATGTAAATGTTATTTCTACTATATAATTCTGATTATTAATAAATAGTTTAATAGCTTATTTATACGTAGATAAAACCGTAGACTTCTAAGGAATTTTTAATATAGTTGAATAATATAAAATACATTAATTTAATTTGATATTTGTTACATAATTATTGAGATGAAAAAATATTGGTAATATATTTTTAAAACTGTAGAAAAAATCCTTTAAATTTTGATTTGAGAATTTTCATAAAATTATATATAGTTAACTTTAACAAAAATAGATAAATTTTTTTTTTACTGGTAAATGAGTTAAAGAATATTTAGATCAAAGAAAAGCAAAGATTATTGATTTTACTTTATTTTAAAGTACAACAGTTGCTTAAAGAACAAATGTATAAGTTTTCTTCTTGTAATATTAATTTTTATTAACATTATAACAATATGCTGTTTTTGTTATATCAAGGGCTTATGTGCTTTTTTAATATATATTACGGAGATATGGGGTGGGCTTTTTATTTCCTCATTACCTGATATCACGCAAGGACCAAGTGTAACGGGGCTCCAAGTTGTTGCATGGATCAATAAAAATATTTGTTGCCTCCGACTGTTCAGCAACTTAAACATCAATTTTCCAAATACACGAAGCAAATTAAAAAAAAAAAATTGTTGTCAATGAAAAATAAAACAATAAGTTAAATTTTTGAAACAAAAGTTTGAATTGTTCAATATCCCAGTGAATATAAAATTTTGGCATAAAAAATCCTGTTTAAAATTGTGATTATTTAAAATGAATATGAAGACATAATAGTGGTATATAGTTCTACTAATGTATCTTTAAAATTTTCATTACATTATCAAATCTATTTTTAAAATATATGTTATTTTTTATTCAAAAGATATCAGTAATATATAAACTTAATGTGAAAAGTGAATTTTATAAGGTAAAATTCACTTTTTACGTAATTCAATTTGCAAATTTTCTAAGCAATATAAATGTAGAGGAGATTATGAATCTTGTGGTTTTAAACAATACACTTAAAATTTTAGTTTCTTCGTGTTTTACTATCATACAACACATTGAAGTATTCAAACATTTATTCCACGTTTTATGAATTATGTGGCATGCATATTGTATTACAAGTAACTGTCTTGTATCCAATTTTAAGTAATAAACCACAGGCAAGTACAAATTTAAATGACGTGAGAAAAAATATGAACTATCTATTAAAGTTATATAAGTGATTTAAGCTGAAATAAATGAATAATATTTTGTCTAATTCAGTTTGTAAGACTGATAAATAAATAATCTGTGGCAAAGTGTTTCATTTGAAAATCAAAGTTATCAAAAATATTTTTAACTGTTATCATTTTAATTTTTATTATATACTATTATCATCATAAATAATAACATTCTGACTAATTACAACTGATTTAGAGGTTTCCTTGTGATAAAAATAAGAATTTTCATTGCTTATTTATGTTAATATTTATATAGTATTACATACATACATGTAGAAATTATAAATCATTTTATGTAAATATGTTAACATAAATTTTGATTTACAATTTGTTCTTTGCTCTTTAAATCTTGAAATAAGAGAAGATAAATATAATACTAATGCAGAATAAGAAATAATTGATAAAAAATATTACAAAATATTTTACACAATATAATAACAATTACACAATATACTAAAAATAACAAAAATCTTTTGTGTTTTCCTCAAATTTTTGCATTAATCAAAAGTGATTTTGATAATTTTGCTGAAAACATCCGTGACTCATAAGCGTATAAAATAATGGAAAATCTATGTAATAAAAATCAATTTTTCATCACCCCTATGATCATTATTTTTCCCTTTTAGGTTATATTTATAATATATGGTCTCGAAATACATTTGCTAAAATATATTACTAAGAATCTAATTGAGAAAAATAACGCTGACATCTTTTAATTTTAAATTTATGATGGGAAATAAAGTATTTATTTAAAGTTATTTAAAGTATTTTACAAATCAAAATATATCTAGTGAAATATATTTTGATTTGTAAAATGTAAATTACTTGCTACTAACAATTTATGAATATTATAAAAACATTCTGTAAAAATACTATTCTACTTTGCTGCTTTTGCATAAATTTCACTAAAAATGAAAAGATGTTTTAATGTTATTCCTTAAGCTTTTACTATATAAATTTACAAATGCAATTGGTAAATATTAATAAATTCAATTATCAAATACTTAAAATAAAAAGTTTAGAAATAACAAATTAATAAGTTAAATTAGAAACAAAATATATTTGAAGCTGTGTGTCTGAAATCAGTTTTACATAAAAGAATTTCTCTAGGAGCAATTTCTGAAAATCAGTCCATGCACCTAACTTTCTATTATTTCAATCTAATTCAGCTAATGACGTATTCACTAATTTCATAGAAGTATTTCCCATTTTGAATCATATCAATTGAATTATTCTAGTATATGCATTATAAATTCTGCTCTATTTCAATACCTTTTTAATTAATTAATCACTTGATATTCTTATTTCATAAATTATACATATTCTTATCACGTCATACATTATCTTACTTCATAAAGAGTGGATAAAATAATTGTTAAAATATTGTAAACAGTTTGAGAAAGCTTTATTGTTTTCATCACTATGTGGAAGATTAAATGCGCTTCTAAATATTAGATTTGAGAAAAAGTTGTAATTATGTTTGGGATTTTTCTTACCATCTACAATTCTACTCATTGCCATACAATTAATAGCAATAGCCTTTACTTTTTTCAGCTTTCAATAATAAAAAGTTTTCAGAACTTTTTGAAGTGAAAATAATAATTAAATTTATTAAAATAAACTTGTACTAATTTATGCTTATAAAGACGATTAAAAAACTAAGATATAAATTTGTCAATCAATTTGATGCATTGAGGTGAAAAAAAAATTCTATGAAATGTGTCATACTTTACATGCGTTCCTCCTTTACTTAATAAAAATAGGGTGATAAGTTTTGTTTAGGGTTGACGTTTGGTAGCACTAGGCCTCCAGGGGAGAGGTGAAAATCTCGTTTAATAGAATGACGAAACGCTATCCGAAGCCTAGTTCTTCACATTCCCTGCCTGATGGTTCATGAAAAGAAGACCTCGGGCAATTCCTCAGCTAACACGCCCCAGTGTTATTCAATATTAATATTAACGACGGCTTTATACCGTTTTCTTACCCTTAATTATGAGATAAATATTAGACCATAATAAGAAATTATTACGTGGCCATTAAACCTGGTCGTATAGCGTGTGCTTGATTACTCTTTATCTTTTATATTGCATATGTTAAAATGTTGACAAAATATGATTCATCACATATATGTGTGTATGTATTTTGGTTGCAGTTTTATTTTCACAATTACTCATCAGGTTCCATAAAATACAGTTTTTACTGTACTTTTTTAATGTAGATATTATTAATGTAGTTATTTTTAATGTAGTTATTATAAGTGAAGCTTTTTTGGAAATTAGTTAAAATATAATTTTTTATAAAAATCTCATTCAAGAAACTTTTCATTTTATTGAATAGAATTTAATCTATTTGATAATGGTTTGTTTTGCATGATTAAATAATATACCTCAAATTTACAACTCATGTCCTGAAATATGGTGGTATGATAATCAGTTATTAAAAATCAGAATTTTTTTAAATACGTAAGTTTATTTTACTGATCAATATGTATTAAATTATTATTTAAAATATAAATTAAGCCATTTTCAAGTAGTAGGTGATATGCACTAGCATGAATTAAGTTAAATTTGTCTTAAGATATTACTTATTACCTAAAAATGGTAATTAATAATATTACCTTAAGAGCGAAAGAGAAAATAACAACTAAAATATTTATATGATTACATGATAATTAAAACTGTTTCGTAGGTATATGAACAAGAGCAGTTTTAGTAAAAAAATGTAAAAATATGCTCAAATCTTACTTCCTTAATTCAGAAATTTTTATCAGATTATACAAGTTTAAAGAAATTTAAAATAATGTATGTTTATTTCTAATACAAATTACTACAAATGTAAACAAAAATTCAAATAATGTTGACGTATGAGCTAGCAAATTTATAGAGCACGTTTTTATTATCAGAAAGAAACATTTTTATTTAACATGCAATTAAATAAACTGAACTGAAAAAAGTGATTTATATATAAATATATATTTATATATATATATATGTTATACACTGCTCAAAACAGTTAAAGGATATTGTAAGTTTTACATAAAATAAAGATATAAGCAAATTTTTTTTTGCTGAAAAAGGAAGAAGAGAATCACAAATGAAATTTTTCTGATTTTCAAACTGTGGAGTATGCTAATTTTAAATTCGACGTCAAAAACGTTGCTTCAGCGGCAGTGAATGAAATTTGACTTTCAACTGAATAAAAGACAATGAAAACAAGGATGATTTTCATTCAGTGACTGCTTTGTTTCGATGAGTACGATGTCTCAGCGAAGTCATTTAACCGATTCAGAAGCTTGGAGAGTTGTTGGTAGGTTAAAAGAAGGCCAAACTCAAGCCGGGATAGCGCAAGCCATTGGAGTGTCACAAGGTGTGATTTCCAGGATCTGGAACCGTTTTTTGGAGACTGCAAGTTCAGGCCGAAAACCTGGGCAAGTTCATAGACGGGCAACATTGCCCAATGAAGATATTTATTTAGTGTTAACGGCTCGGAAACACCGAAATATGAACGCTACTTTTCTCCAATAACAACTTCGCTCAGCTACTGACATCACTGTTTCAACTCAGACTGTTCGAAACCTGCTCCATGTTGTAGGTCTGTATGCTCGCCGACCGATGGTATGTGTTGAACTAACATCAAACCATCGTCGCGACCGCAGGGACTACGCAACAGAGCACATGAACTGGAGGAGAAATGAAAGAAGTAATGTTCTTTTTCTGACGAATCCCATTTTTCTGTTCATCCTGATAATAGGTGTATTTTCATCTGGAAGGACCGTGGCAGTAGATATAAGCCTGCGTTCGTGCACGAAAGTATCAGATTTGGGGGTGGAGGAGTGGTGGTGTATGGTGGCATCTGCAAAGACGGGCGCACATACATCTATATCATTCGAGATGGACCTCTGACTGGTCGCCGATATAGGGATTTATTTTAGTCCCTTACGCTGCAGCAATCAGAGAGGACTTCCTTTTAATGGACGATAACTGCAGGCCATATCGTGCTAACCTGATGAAGGATTTCTTTTTCGAGGAAGTAATCGTACGAATGGAATGGCCGGGGAATTCTCCAGTCATGAATCCAAAAGAGCACGTTTGGGATGCTCTAGGAAGACGCGTTTCTGGCCACTAACCATCCTTCAAATTCTCCAAGAACTGGAAAGAGCTCTTCCCGAAGAGTGGGACAGAATACCCGAACTCGTGATTAATAGCCTCATTGACTCCATACCTCAAAGGTGTTCAACATTGCTGGACGTCCGTAGAAACCATACCCCCTACTGAAAATAATTTCCTTTGAAGAAAACAGCCTTTCTTATTCCTTTTCTCTCATATGCAGAATTTGTATTTTTTTCCTTTTGTACACAAATGCGCTATAAAATGCATTTTTTTTCTGCCAAACATGTGTAATTTATTCTCATATAACCTCCTACGTCTGACGACCACGCATCAATCATCTTAAAAGTTTCCCAGACACAAGATCCAACTAAAAACGCAATATCCTTTTATTGTTTTGAGAAGTGTATTATATTACTATTACAATACATAATAAAATCAACTAAATATTTTGTAACAATAACATTTAATTGGCTTTTAAATATTTCACAAAAATAGCAGTTTTTCCAAAAATAGAAAACAAAACAAAAGTTTACGCGTAATTTTCTCCTCTATGGCTTAGCTACCAAGGTTATATTTATGATCAATAACTAAAAAAAAAAAAAGAAAAAGAAAAACTGTAATGAAAATTATAATATGCATTTTATAATAAATTTAAAGTAAAGTCTACAGGTTTTATGGAGTTTGTTTCATGCATTCAAAATATTTTTCTAAGAGTTGCATTACAAACATAATCACATACATATTTGAGAGGGCTTATCTTAAGCATCGAACATAAAGATCTTACTCTTGACATTATCCTAGTAAAATAAATATAAATTGAAGATAACACAGACAATGAGAGAGACATAAGATAGTAAATTTAGTTCACTGCACAAGTGGATCTCTGCAATTCCCCCCAGGTCCAAATCCTATCCACAAGTAATCCAAGGTATAGGGTGTGATTTGACGATTGACCCCGCCTGTACGTTCATTGGGTGTCGGAAGAATTTTTCCTGTTTTTGTATTGTTCTTTTTTTCTATGGTCGCCAGAAGTAAATGAAGAATGATGGCTAGTGACTAGATGAAAATCGAGGCAAAAGGAAAGCGAGGGGAGGGGAGAAAAATCTGGACAAATACCACATCTAGGACGGTATCTTTTATTTCAGCGGCTGTGATTTTTTATTTCCTTCTCAGTGTAGAGATGTCCAGCAAAGTATGAAGCTTTCCGAAAAATAGAAAAATAAGTAGGCACTGCATCATACAGTTTCTGTAGACTAGTCACGTGCTAAAGAGCTGGAGATTGCTTCCTGTAAAAGGGCATCTATCATGCATTTGCTTGATTTTTTTTTTCAACAAGAGAGAGAATACTGTTTTATTTCTCCATAGACTTTAGTTTAGTTGTTTTAATACAATCGAGCGCGTTCCATGAAAAAAATTTATATAGTATTTTAAAGGATGTACAAAGTACTGTAAACGTTTTTATATATGTGTTAAGTGTAATTTATTTTTAGTATAAATTTTATTGTAAAAATGAATGTGACTGATAATATCAGTGGTATTTCAAACACTATATTCTAAACTATTGAGTAATCAAGCATATAAATTTAAAATTATTTCAAGTTTTCATGCTAAATTTTATTGAAATTTTGAACCAGCTGAATAATATTGCTGAGAAAAATATGATTGTAAGTTCATCTCAACTTAGATCCACCACTACAGTTACATGACTGAAATTGCACTGATACATGTTGCTCTAAAATATTTAGCGTTACGTCAGTTAAGAATTATCACAGATGTAGTATTCCTACATTTATAAACGTCTATTATTTATTAATAAATATTTGTTTTTTTTTTTAAAAAATATGGAGTATATAGTTGTTTAGCTTGCATAGTTTTTAAAAATATTCTTTAGTTTGGGAAATCATGACACATTTCACCATTTTATTTTGACTTTATAGTTTAACATTTTTATTAATTAAATAAATAATTGATGATCTTCATGTAACACGGTCTTACTGTTGACATTACAATAAATTTTTAAGTAAGCAAACATTTGAATTTGATATTTTCTTAATCAACTTTTTGGAGTCTTATCTGAATATATTATTAAATAACTAAAGGATTAAGTTGAAAGCATATATATAAATTCACCAAATCTCTTCACTTGGAATGTGGAACTGAACAAAAATTTCTAAAGATTAATATTTAGCTCTTCATCTGAATAACAAAGAAAAATATTACAGATTCTTCATAGTTCTAAGATCATTATCTGTGAAAAAGTAAATTAAACTTTCTACTTATAGTTTAAAATATGTGTTTTCTGCTTCAGAAATTTTGTTTTTTTGAAATTCTGCTCGTAATTATGTTGAAGTTTTTCAGGAACTTTCAATTTGGATGATTTGGATTAATGATATAAAAGAAGAAATGACAACTATTATTTTCATAATTTTTACAAAATTGTGATTGTGTTGTGGGTAAATTATTAATGTGCTTACTTTTGGATTTTATTTGTGAGTTATGTTTCAGTCTTTCTGAAACGGTTTTTGATCTGTTGAATAAGTTGAAAAATGTTACTAAAATATTCAAAATTTCTGTTTTTTTATGTTAATGAATGATTAAGTGGGATGAAATGAAGTCGGTTATTGAATCCAAATAACATGTTTATTTTAGCACTATTAAGAGGTAAAACCGACTATTGACTCATGGTCTAGAATCCTTTGATAAAACTTTCTCACTACGCAGAGTATATGTGCACTAAATGGCAGTTAACAAATATTTATATAAGTTTAGTCATGAATTATATTATCTATAGAGGATGCACGTTATCATTTCTAAAAATATTACATATAAAAAAAGCTTAATCAAGTCTCGCTAATGATATTTTTATATGAGTTTATCTTTTTTAGATAGTCACGGTTGTTGATAAAGTCAGTCAAAAAATCCTTTTCTACTTAATAATAAGCAAGCTAAAAATAAACAATTTTCTGCTCTGAAACAATCATATAAATTATTTAAAATTTATTATTGATATTGAATATGCTTAAATAATATATATCTATGATAGAATTTCTTATAACTTTTTTGGATCTGATTATTGAATGGTCAATGCCGTGGATATAGTTCAACATCTGTGTGTGTGAAAGTATTTAATATAAAATTATTCATTATATTTTGTTCATAAACTGGGAAATTACTTCATAAATAATATATATATTCTCTCCTGTGTAGAACATACATATAGTTAAATAAGCAGAATTCAATAGTAAATATGGAGTGAAATGTATTTAGTCTCACTAACTTTTTGTGAAATTTCATAAAATTTATTGTTACTGTAAATTCAATGATTTTGAATAATTAACAAACTATTTTTACCAAATAATGAATAACGTAACTTACTTCCTCACAGAAGAAAAAATTTTCAACTATACTTCTTTTTTTCATTAATAAAGCATCCATTTTACTTTTACCGGTACATAATTAAAATAAATGTTTTATATATTGCTTTTAGTATTAATGTAATAACTAGTTTCCTACCAATGAAGGCAACTAAACTGATATATAACAAAAGTTCTTTGCTTCATATATACCTACTGTTAAGTAATTTCACTGCCGGATTAAGTAGATGTGATATAATAATGAAAAATTTAAAACTTTGATCATTAGATTAACAATTTCTGTGTTCAATTTTCAATGATGTATGTTTTGTGGTGGGTATATTAGAAATGCTTCAGAATTCAGTTTCAGCCACATACCATGCTAAAATTACCTCTTATGTTCAGAAAGGCCTCTCTTATATATGTTTCAGATTATCTAACAATTTCTCAAAGTTGGTTTATATTTTTGTTAGCAACAGTAATTTTTGAGCAGGTGGTCTGATTGGCCTGAGTTAATACACGTTTACAATTAACTACGTAAAGTATTAAATAGTTTTGTATAAAAAAATTTACATTGAAATTTTTATTAAGTTTTACACTGAAACATATGTTTAAAAACAAAGTAAATGTAGATTTTTCTATGTTTTCTCATTGTAGAAGAGACATGTGTATAAATTATTGGAGTGTATAGAAATTAACTCTGCAGCCATTTATATCCATTTATGAATCTGTTGTTGATATGTGGTAGAGAGATAAATCTATATTTAATACTCATTTTAATTAAAATCTCATTTTTTTCAATGGATTTTTTTAGTCCCAAATGCTTTTAATTTCTAATATAAACGTTACAATTAAATTCATAAATTCTTACTTTTAAAATAGTACCGTCTGATTATAATATGCATGAAAGCTGCTTTTAGATACATTTTTAAGTGTTCAACAATATCAAGTCAACAGAATTAAATATAATATTTAAGCACTGGCATAGAGTTAATTTCTTCTAAATTTTAAGCATTTATTGAAATATTTATTAACTTAAAAGATAGCAATGCCTCTTTGCCTACATGCCAGATTTTATTTATAATTAATTACAGAAAGTTCAAATATAATAATCACATTATTTTAATTACTATTTAATATTTTATCAAATTTATATCTATAGTTTTTCACTAAATGTTCCAATCGAAATTATAATCTTGCTTGATCAAAGTACTAAATGGGAAAATTGAAATAAATTAACGTAAGTGAAATTCAAATTAACCATCATAATAATATCTGTTTTAAGATCGGGAAGGAAGTGAAAACTAACAGAAATCATAATAACACATTAATTTTAACTTTTTGTTTTACTAATACAGTAATAACATTAAATAAGTAATTTCGTTTTGGTTTCATATCGTTCAACTATATTTTGCACAAATATGAATAATGTCAAAGAATGAAGTAACAGTTTGAGTAATTCAATATTCAGAATGGCTCTAAATGTTAAGAAATAATAATTGTGGAAGTCACGAATTATACTATAACAGACTTTACTGTACATACGCAAAAAGTTAATTATCGCTACTATCTCAATCGATATTACTTATTGGAGTAAGAACAAAAGGCAATTTTCTCTTTCCAAAAAACCCCACACAGAAACTTTTTAAGAGCAAAAGATGAAGAAAAAATACAAGAATGTAATGACATTCACAAGCAGCATCAGATTGGGGAAATCTAAGAAGCCATCGTGCAAAACTTTGTGTCTTCGCTTGAGCGCTTGCACTTTATAAATTAGATTAAAACTGACAACTGCTTTTTCTCTTGGTGCTCAAGTTTCTTGCTAGTTCTTCAGTTGTTTGCCTGGAGGAAAAGTTAAAAATGTTGAGAGTCTTCGAGTTAAAAAAAAAAAAGAACAAGGAGAAATTGCGACATAATTATTTACTTCATGTGATCAAATTTATCTCCACATATATACATGCAGCAAGTACTAATCTGTTTTCTTATTAGCGCTTTTGACCGGTATTCATACGGAGATTACAAAAGCAATCAAGACTTATCTTCCTTGATTTTTGCTTTAATCCGTCTAGGTGGAAGACAATTTATTTCATCATAGTAATGTCTCATGTTTTTAATTCTCTCTTAATCATTGCCCTTTTTGTCTGAGCAATGGTAGTTCTTAATTTGGCGTTGAATCTTTTTAACGTGAACATTCTTGCTAAAATAAATCTAGAGAAAATTAAAACAAATTAAGTTTCCACTTCAATTAATCATATGCTACATTGTTTTTAATATGAATTTAGTTCTGTAAAAAAATGAGTGATTTCTAAATTACTGTTGGAATTTTTTTTTATTTTCTTCAGTTTTGTCATCTATTTTGTCTAAATGACTGAGTACTTTAGATAATGCAAATTGTTACAGTAAACTACTGATATTATTTATAAGAGTTGCTATTTTATTTCAAGTATTTGCAGTCATTCTCAATTTTCTTATTTAATTAGTTAAATAGTATTTATTTCTCCACATAAATTTTAATAAATAAATTTAATTTTAGACATTTTGAATACGTTTGATTTACTAACTCTCAATGAAAAAAAAAAAAAAGAAAAATTTCATAATAACCCAAAATTATAATTACTGTAGTCATAACATCAGACTATTTTTGTGCTAAGAAATACGAAGTTAGTGAGATTTTGTTTTAGAGTTTTAATAATTTCATATTTCAGCAAGATTGGATTATTTTTAGAAGTTAAACTGAGAACTATCTACTTACTTTTTCTATTGCAAAAAAATATATTAAATAATTTCTACAAAATTTGAAGACATTTATAATAAATAAAAACAATAAAATAATAGTATTCGATAAAAATGATTTTAAACATGTTGTATTTAAGTAAATTGAAATTATCCCTTAAATTTAAAGCTTATATTTATGTAATGAGATTTAAGTATTGCAGATAAAATTAATTTTTTCATTACAATAGAAATAGCAAATTTTTGTTATATTTTTAAACGTGATGACAAGATTGTAAATTTTTTGAAAAACCTGTGTTCTAGTCTTTTGTAAATTATATTCTTCAATCATTTAAGTAATTCAATAAATATCATAGTATTGATATACATATATACACATATATGTATATATAACACATTATATTTATTTATATAAAAATCATGTTTAAAAGTTTTTTATTACTAGGCAATGTGGATTTTTTTAAGTATCCGCATTGAAAGTAGAAATTTATTAATTAATTAGAAAATTTAATTATAACAGAATTTTAGATGAAGAAATAATATATTGTTTAGGTTAATTTGCTTTTGAAATTTATTTAAAATGTTACGTGTAAGAATTATTTTAACAATAGTTAATTAAGTTTTTAATAAAAAATATTTAGCCACGTGTAAATCTTTTTAAATAATTTAAAATTCACAGTAAAACACATAGAATTGTAAACTTAGAAACATAAAATATTATACAAATCTCGTCTTAAGAGAAAATGTTAATTACATAGTTTTAGTGAAAAATTATTGTTATTTATTCACTCTAACTTAATTCTTCATAAAAAAAAATTATAAAAGTTTCTATGAAAGTTTGTTTTTAAAAGTCAAATAAAATTATAGTTACAAAAAATAATGCAATTTGAAATATTCTAGTATAAGTATGAAAGTTTATATTTTAATTTAAAATAATAATAATAGTTTTAATTTCCTATAGTTATGTAATGTGGTTTATAAATTTACAAGTTCTCTATATTTAAAGTGGAAAATTTCAACAGTTTTGAAATCGGTGGGAAAACTATTTATATTCGTTGGTGCTCATCAGTTATTTTGTTCCCCTCTTATTACTTTTAACTGTATAAACTTTGACATCTCTAAACAACAGAAATATTTTCATTCGCATCTCAAGATGGATTATTTCTCTGACAAGTTCTTGTGCTTCGTGGAAAAATGAAATCTTAAAAGTTTTAAGCACTGGAAAAATTTAATCAAGTACTATATGTTAAATATAAAATAAAAAAAAAATTCCTTGTAAACAATTTGAATTTTACTTCCTTTAATATTTCTGTCACGGTTGAGGACCAAAAATAATATTGTAGGAGAAAAATGGTCGGAAAATCAGTTGGCAAATTGCTTTTGTCGGAAGCCATGCATCAGATTAAAACACTTCATTCATAATTGGATTTGTTCTGACAGTGGAGCTTTGTGCTCGCATGTCTTTAGTCTATGCAACTGGTTCTCAACTTTATGCATTCATTTGTTATCGTGGATTACTTCATAAAATACAGCCAAACGCAATAAAATTGTCGCCAAAAGAATGAAATTATGTCAACGAAAATTATTTTATAGGATGTTTTTTTTTTTTTTTTTTACTTTAAATGTAACATTATTCATATTGTTTTATTTATTACTAAATTTATTAAAATATATGAAGAGAGAGAGAGAGAGAAATTAATTAAGTAAAATCATTTGTAGTAGATATGAAGAAAAATAATCTACCTCCATTTCATTTCTTATTTGGAAAAATAAATTTTTTATTGTTTAATGGAAGTGTAGCCTCTTATCCATCTGGATTTAGAGAACCGAAAGAGAAGTGGTAAAGGTCATTTTCATTCATTTATTGTACCTTGAAAATTCGTTAACATTTACTATATTTTTTCAAATGACTATTCCAATTGTATATGATATTCTGCAAATACAAGCAACCGATCTGAACAACATGAATTTTGCATACACCCTTACGAGTTATATAAAATCTACATTAAAACTACAAGAATTCTTAAATTTTGTAATATTTATTTCTTGTGAGAGGAGTTCATTAACAGAAAATATTAAGAGTTTAATGCTATCCTATTTGTTTCAAAGATAGGTAGCTTCTTAATTTTTTCAAATTCTGTTAATTTTCTTTCAAAAATGCTATTTAATTTATCGAAGATATTATATACTCTATTTTTCTAATTCTTATTGAGGTAAAAGGAAAATTTAACATAATCATAAAGATAAAAAGTTTTCTTCTGTTCTTTTATAAACATTTTTTTTCATTTTAGTTTTTCCATGTTTAAATTTTATTTACTTTAACTATTTGACAGGGACCCAATTTTCACTTTAAAAATTTCATTGAAATTATATTTTCTCATCATGCAATTATTACATTAATCATTTGCTTAAATATATAGCAACATTTTCATCAAGACAACATGGGTATCACTTCTGTAAATATAATAAATAAACAAAATGAAATAGGATGAAAAAAATGAAATTATCAACAAAAACAACTTCTATCAGCAAAAACATTTAAAAATAAACATTTTACATAATTTAAAATAAAATAAAAACTTGAACGCAAACTATTCATATATTCATTGCGATAAAACTATTTTTCAAGGATATTTTAAGATCTTTCTTACAGAGAGAAAAATTCTTTGAGAAATGTATTTCGATAAGATTATAATTACAGATGTTTGCCTTTGAATTAAATTATTTGAATGTATAAAGAATATAGTATTTTAGTATAGAAAATTGTTTTCTTATTATAGTATTTCGTGAAATTATTTGAAGCATTTTAACGTTGTACAAAGTAAGATTAATTCACTATTACTTTATAATAACTTATCAAAATCATTAATTACATGAATATTTAGGAAATGCACTTTTTATTACAATAATTTTCTGTAGTTCAATCTGGAAGTATTATTTCTCTTCCAGAGCAATAGGAATGAAGATTGCGCCAAAAAAGCGAAAACTACTCCAATGTGGCTTCTCTTTTCAATTCATCATAACAGTTCCGTTTCCTAACAAAGAAGAAAAAAACTTTCTCCCTGTCTCCAATTTTTTGCCCGTTGATTTAAGACCAGAAGAGGATCTGGTGGTCTATAGAAAGATAGGAAAGTCGAGGTGTTGTTAATTACTGAGGTGCGTGGAATCTTGGATTAAAGAGCAATCACAGTACAGATTTCGTCCACCCTGGTTGATGAGGGGTAGGGACCAGTAAAGTTTTCTGTTACGCTCTTCTTTTGTATAGTTCTTAGCTTACTTTTGCTTTGTTCGTCGTCCGTACTTAGAAATAGTGTTTCATATGAAGTTCCTTTTCGGAAAACGAGTTCCTTTTTCGGAATTTTGCCTTTTAGAAGATAGTCCAATGGCAACTTATTCAATCAGTCTTGGTCCGGAGAATTTGATGTGTGCTTAATCCAGGCATTTTATATGGCGGTTGGATATTCTTTTTGTTAAGGAATATTATTTCTTCTGAAATGATAAAGAGTTTTTAAATTAGTTTCCATTATGTTGTACTAACGATACTCTCATTTAGCTAAAAATGTTCATTTTCTATCTGAAAATTTGTTCAAAGAATATTTCAGACTTTGCATTTTGAAATGTGGATGGTATTAAATTGAAAAGAAAAGAAATATGTCGAGTAATTTAGATTCAAAACTTTTGTGGTTAATTTATAGAACATTCTTGTTGCTTTTTTGAACATTATATTATGCAAAGCTTTGAATAAAAAGTTTGAAATAAATATTTAAAAATACAGATATACATATTTAATAACTGTGAATATGATATCTATGTCATGAAAATATTTTATACGGGTAAGCTAAAATAATGAGCAAAATATTTGGTTGCTTCTTATGTCCTAGAAAACTTTTAAATGAATAGTTCCAATTATTTGCACCTAACATAATTTTTAATTTCATTTTCCTTTTAATACTTTTTTCGCTTAATTTAATTGTTGTCATAAAAAACGCAAATGAAAAATAATAAAAATGTAAAATAAAATTGTATAAAAAGCCTTTTTTTAGAAACACATGTTTTAAATGTGTATAGAACAACTTATGAAGGACATCGACGCATGACCAGTGTTTCGATAACACCATATAACAACTATCATTTTATAAAAAAAACAGTGATATTATAGATTATCATACATAAAACATTGAATAAAGTGAATACATTTTAATATTTGTATAACTTTGTACTTGCCCAATAGAACAAAATTCACATCATTTTTCTGCATAGAACAAATGTGAAATGAATACGATAAATCAACATGAAAAGAACAACTATGTTAAAATTTAAGGTGCATTGACAAAATGATTAAATTTATTTTTTACTATTTTATCTGTTATTCATAAAAAATAGCTTTTTACATTGTTTAACTTTGGAGTAGATATATTCAGAAAATTTCTGAAGGACTATTTATGGCTTTTTAAGACTGAAAAATTAATTATTAATTTATTTAAATATGCTTTTAAAACTAATTAAATGTATTTTTGGTTTAAATGACTTAACATATTCCATGATTTTTTAAAATTTACAATACTTATGTTTATAAAGGTTATATTTGTAAATGAGATAGCGAAGATATACAGAAAATATCTTTAACTATCCACTTAATAGATTTTATGTCGCTTTCATTTAAAAAAAAAAAAAAAAAAAAAAAAAAAAAAAAAAAAAAAAAAAATTAACAATTGGTCATTAAATCTTTTAAAAAATTAAGGCATGCTAAATATTGAGGTAATCTTATTATGGCTTATAATTCAATGTAAAAAATCCTTATTAAATTTATAGCATAATTCATAAAAATTTTCAAAATTTTATAAAAATAACTTAAGAACACCTATTTTAAGGAATTTTATCAAACATATTTTATTAAAAATTTATGAGATATTCAGGTTGCATATTGAAATTACAAAGACATATATGTTTGTTAATGTATATTTTAAATTTTCTCACACACATAAAGTTTGTACTAAAATTTGTTTGAGTTTACAAAATAATGAAAGCTAATACAAGTACGTTTTTCAATCTTAACTCCTACTTAATTTTCTTTGCACAAAATTTAGAAGATAGCAACTAATTTACTGTGTAATTTTTTAAAAAATAAAATATTATCAATTTGAAGACTAAATTGTGATGTTTATTTTGGCTGAATTTCTAATTTTGACTCGATTTATTCATATTATGAGCAAACACAAATCTTGGATACATAGTATAATTTTATACAGCATAATGTTCTCAAATATGCGTTTGTTTTCTATTAGCAAACAAATAAATAAATTCAAAAGCTTCAAAAACCATATTTTACTCATTGTTAATGTGAATGCTCTAAGTTCTTGCAATATTTAAATGATGATTCTGCTGAATATTTTATATTAAAATTAAATATTTCTTACTCAATTTGTGTGCAGTCTATAAGAAACGCTTGTAAAAATTCAATGATACGAGAGGCAGAGTTTTAATAGAAAAATTGTCTTTTGCAAAGAAACTAGAACTAACAAAATTAGTGATAAAAAGAATTTTAATTTATATTTATTGTAAAAATACATATGTCGACATAAATTCAGCCTTATATAAAAATACGTTTAAGCTAAAATTCATTAGGAAAAAAAAATGTATACAAATTTCAAAAAAGTAATTATTTTAGCTGGCACCTTGAAAATTCAGAATATTTTAGAATATAAATGATACAATTATTAAATAAATAAAAAATTAAAATTAATTTTAAAGCATGTTGAATTGTTTGTCACAAGGGACAGAATTAAGTATTAAATCTACGAGAAATTAATTATAGTTACTGTAGTTAAAAGAACATTAGTTTTATCTAAGCCAATAATATACATGCAAGGAAATTTATACAATAAACTTTCTTTATTTTAGAATACTAGATGAAAAACTAAAAATTTTATTGGTAATCTTACAGATATCAGTGATTTAATGAGAATGGGGAACAATACACAAATTAACTTTTAAAACTAAATCTTGCAAATATTTTTCAGTTCATAAACTGTTCAAAATTCTTATTTATTTCATTTAACACATGTTTTGTAGCAATAAAAGAGTCACTGAATTGTTATATCTACACTCCTTAGATATAATATGTAAAAACATGGAAAACATAACAAAATATTCAAAAGATAAAAAATTCACTATCCAAGTAAAACTTATTTTATCAAATAGGCTTTTTATGAACTTTTTCAGTAATTTAACTTTAAAATTTCTTTAAATTTTCACATCTGTTTAAGTTTTACTCAAAGTAACTCAAATACACACATCTATCACAAATACAAGAAATTGAATTCAAGATCTTTTAAAATGTCAGGTAAGTAATTAACAAAGTTAATATTTTAACGGAGAAAGTTAAATCTTATAAGCCCAAAAAGACGAAGTAAAAGTCAATTTTCTGAGCAACGAAATTTGAAATGGAGAGAAAAAAAAGGGAATGGAGTGTTAATATTTATTACAAGTCAATATAGCAGAAAACGTCTTACAAAATAACTTGATCCAACTTTGAACATCATATCTTTTCCCCTTTCTCTGCAATTACAACCTCTTTAACAATAGCAGGAGGGTATTAACTTAATCTTTCTGGATTAACTGAAGCAGAAAGTAGGATTATGAGATTTTTGTATTTTCAGTTGCGTTTTCCCGATACTTTAATTTTTGTATTCTAGCATGATTGAAATTAAATTAGTCATGACGAAGTTGGGTTCTGTAATCATTGCTGTAATCGTTAGAAGAACGAGATGGATCTTGGATCAATTTTTAAATAGAGAAATTATTTTTTAAGTAAGTTATTTCGTATGATTACGGTATAAAATATTGATATTGAGCAAATGAAGATTATTTTTATTGTAATTATTAATTCTTGGTCTGATTAGTCTATAATAGAAAGAGGATTAAGCTAAAATGCTTATTTTCTGTTCAATGTTTTCTTGAAACATTATTAAACACTGTCTTAATTTTCAATTTAAGTCATAAAACTTAAAAGAAGGTACTTTCCAAATGTACCTTATTTTGAAGCTTTGCATATTTTCTAATTACAGAAAAATAATCTTTTATTTATAATACCTGAAGATTTTTTGTTCAAATATATATATTTTTTAATTGACATTTCTTTGCGAATAATCAAATATATATATTTATCTGCAAAAAAGACTTGCTCGTATTTTCTGAAAAATTTAAATAACTGCATATATCTATATTATATATTTTGCTAAAATATATCATATCTTTTTATCTATGCAAGTCTATATATGCATATAAAATTGAATCCATAAAAGTTCGGACTTTTTCTTTTTTGACAAAACCTTTTCGTGTTACGTATAAGGTATATTTTATCTAAGACAAATTCTGAATCTTAATACAAAATTTTCTCTGAAATATTACAATTTATATTTATAAATGTATATAACTAATAGTATAAAATTTAATAACATATAAATTCCAGAACATTATAATTGAAATTTGTCATTGTGTGTTTTTTAAATTACTGATAAAAGTGTTATTACACTTTTAGGAATTGTTCATTAATTGAATTTAAAAATCATTGAAATTAGAATGTAAGTTAAATGTCCCAAAAAAGATTAAAATATATAAGTAGAATTCAACTCTTACTCTAAACTTATAAAGCAGATCGTAAAAAAATTAATTTTTAACAATACTTTATTAGAAAAGTAATGTATTAATTACCATAACTATACTCATCTAATGTTAAATATAGTAAAATATACTACGCAACATTTTAAGAAGTGTTGAAATTAATTATTTTATTCAAGTTACTACTTTCATTATTGAATGGAACAATAAAAAATCCCAAATATATTTAAAAATATACAAATTATTGATAAATAATAACAAAAAATAAAAGTAAATAAAAAGCAAAGAATGTTTTTTTTACTCTTCTATTTCTTACTATTTATGATTTTCTATATAGTAAAATAAAATATAGTTTTTATTAATATTTAAAAAATGTTTGAGCCATGAAATGTTAACACCCCGTCTTTTCAGTTTTTTTTTTCAATTTATGTCACTTCGTTGTATGTAAAAATGTAAATATAATTACAATATCACTTGCAAAAAGAGATTCTTATGTTAAATCTGAGTAGAAAGATAAGTTATTCTTCATTTATAATAATTGAATAAACTCTCATATTCTGAATTTTTATTTGTTACATACTTATGATCAAATATAAAAACATTTCAAGATACAGTTATTTTTAATAAATAATCATGCTATTGAACATAAGGTGAATTGAAGCAAAATTAAGCTGCTTTAGACATTTCCTTTAAGCTGATGAGAATATAGATATAAGTAATTGAGAGCAGTTGTGATTTCAGTTAAATGGTAATACATCTTTTGTATGCATATTAGGTTGAATTCATTTGCATACTTTATATTTCATATTCCAAATTCATAACGGGCAGACCAGAAATCAATTTAGCGGAGCGTCGTAAAACTAAAATCCGAATCTTTGCAGATGTTTGTAACCGAATATTCAAGAATATCGATGATGCGGAGTTAAATCTGTTAAATGGCAGAGAACGAACAGGTGCAACAACTAAATGGACTTATCTTACCACTTAATAATCTACTCAGATTTAGCATGTTAAGGCAATTAATTTTTCTCTATCAGGTCAATTAAAAGAAAACATTAAATGCGCATCGCCAGTAAAATTACTTGGCCATTAATAATAAGGTGGATAGCTAGATTTTAGCAAAAGTAATTGTTTCATTTTGTTATTCGTTGTATATTCAGCTTTTGATCTTAAAACACAGCGCTTATTGAAATATCTTCAAATTATTCATGTTTCTCTTGAAAGTCATTTTACTAATATATTGATTCTTAACAAAACCAATGATCATCAAATATAGCAGCATTTGTGTGATTTACATAATTAATATATTAGTTTATATTATAGAGAAGAAACATGTTACTACAAGGACTTTACACTCATAAGTATAATAACTTGATATTTTTTAAAATTAGTTCTACTTTTAATAATTGTATGACGCAATTTTTTATTCTTCTATGCTCATTTTTATTTATTGCTTTGTCACAATAGAGTAAGGAAACACTAAATCTTTTTTACAAAATAAAATACAAATATATATTTAATTTAATAGATATTTTAATTTAACTTACTTACAAGTAATTTTCAAATATGCCACTGTTAGTTAAACAAATAATAGCCAGGAACATTGAATATTTTTGAATTTTTAATGAATTTATATAAATATTAGTGTTTTCGCTTTAGTTTCTTGCCTTTTTGAGGTAATAAATAATGATATTTCTTCTACAGAAATTAGAATAGCATTGTATTGTATTTCTTTTAGTGTAAAGTAATTTCAAATACTTTTTACAGCACTTCTTTTCAGAGATTAAATCAGAATTGGCCGATATTTTCAGTAGAAAATTTTTTATCTGTAAATAAAGATTATGCCCACCACCATTTAAAAAAAGCATAAAAATATGGAAAAAATGTTATAGTCTGGTTATAGATTTCATAACAAATATAACATTTTGTCATATAAGCTTGCATGTGTAGATATATGAAATAACATAATATATAAATTCAAAGTAGAAAGTAGATTTTAATGATAAAAAACGTATTTATATATTTAATGATTTGGTAAAAATGTTAAAATAAATTAATAAAAAAATAAAAATGAATAACATGAACTATTTCATTCTTATTAATTATTTAACTAAAAACTCAGCACTTATATAATGAAGGTTTTTAAATTTGACGTTTTATCCAAATTATATCAATTGTAGGATTAGTTCTAGAAAATAGGAGTTTCAAGGGAATATGTTAATCCTAAATATAATTTTAATTTATTATGCTCATGTTAAAACAAATGATACAAACCTACTACATGTCGACAGCTTATTGCTGTCATAGACATATGCCTGTCATATATATATATATATAAACATGCAGCAGTATATAGACACATAGCTGCCAGATATATCGTTAAAAGCTACAAATTTTCATTTGCTGATTAGTATAAATTTTATTTTTACTTTTTAGAGACAGAAAAAATTCTATATATCATTTTTCAAATTTTTTAATTATTCTATAATAACTCGAGTGAACTATTTCTTGGCATAATGGGCATGTGTGCCATAAGTAAACTATTCATGACTGAAACTCTATTATTTTGTAGCATATTTAAACTAAAGTATCTGATGGGGTTACTAATTTTATAAACATAACTCTTTTCAATTAAATCACATGCTTTAAAAATTTATAACATGATATTTTTGTTTTATAGAACTATAAGGTAAATTTATAAAATTTTGATATTTCATTAGTTTGATTATATAGATTTTGTATAAAAAAAAACCTTAAGGCAACAGGTATTGCCACTGTTCTGGAAATTATTTTATATTTCATATAGTTCCATTATCTTCACGCTTTTAGAAATTTTCCCATTAACAGTTATTTTATTACATATAAAAGTATCTTCTAAACTGTAATAACACATTTAATTTTTTATTTTAACGATAAAATCAATGCTGGAAAATTTATGAATGTTATATTTTCCATTTCATATTTATAAAATTCAATTAAACCAGATGTAAAAAATTAACTATAGTATGATTTGATGTTTAATTTTACAATGCATATTTCGGCAATTGTTTAAATTATCAACCAAAGATTCATTGACAGAAACATCTTTGATGTTTCTGTCGATGCATTTTTTGTCGAAGCATTTTTTTTTAAAAAAAAAATTAGTCATTGGTAAACATTATATACCTACGACTTATTTTAAATTGTGTAAATATATTTTTGAGTTTAAAGTCGGATTTCTTTTAAAATTTTAAGCTAAATGAACTTAAATGTTATACATCATTTTTGGTATGTTCAATAAGTAAATATTTTATACTGATTATTTTCCAATAATTTATGACAATATTATAGTTACTTTATTTTAAAAGTTACATACTTTGATCAAGAGTAAGGTAGTGCTGGACTTATCAAAAACTGTCATATTGTGAATGAACTTGATGTACGAGTAGACAATTTCCCTCTCAATTGAAGTCTTTAGTTTCTTAAATCTCAAGAAAGTACAGCCAACCCTATGGCTAAGAAGCTGAAGTAAATATTTAAAAGACTTCCGTCAAAAGGAATTTCAACTTCAAGACTCTTGGAAATATGACTCAAATTTGCTTGGAGACATTTCAGAAAAGAGAAAATATTCTTATATAACTTTTAAAGATCAATATTCGTAAAACTGCTCACAGCTTCTATGAAAAGCGTAATTTTATATATGTCAAGTTCGTCTAGTTGTACATTGTCATCTCTCTCTCTCGTTTACCCTTCAGTAGAAGATATTTGATTCCTGAGCATTGATTGTGCTTTATCTTTAAAGTCATAATTTATCTAACGTAAGACATTGAGAACACTCCTATTCAGAACAATATTGTAATTTCTTTCAAAGAACATTTCTTACTATGCACATAAATACGTATTTTAAATAAGTAAAATGTATTGTACTTAAATACATAGAAATTTAGCCACAAATGAAGCTATTTTACTACTCATGATTTACATCCGCATTTGTAATTAAATTTTTGCAATATGTTTTGTAAATTCAAATTTAATAGTCTTCATTTTTATCATTATCTGTGAGTTAGAATTTTCAATGTCTTTCATTTCTATTTGCGTAGTAATTTTTTTTTTTGAGTTTTACAATTAAATATGCTAAATAAATTTTGTAAATGATGTAAGCAATGTATGAAAAATTAAAACTTTGTTTGATGGATATTAAGAGTGCTTTTCCACTGGTCTATATTAAAATCAATCTGAGAAAATGCTGCCAGCTCTTTCTCTTACAGTAAGTATGAAATTCTATCATAATAAAATTGAATATTTTGTATTAATAACATATTTTCTAGTAACTATTGGAATGTAAAGTGATATTTTAGGAAACTAAGAATGATAAGAATATACTATAGTTTTTAATTTACTTAAAAAACTAAGAGTTCGTTTCTTATGTATATTGAAAAAAAAACATTATTTTAATAAGAAAATAGGAGCTATACGTGAGTGCATATATAAAGATTTAATATTATTTATTATGTAGTGAAATGCTGACATATTCATTAATATTATAGCTATTAAACGTATTCACTGATAATATATTAATTGTTCCTATTTCTACTTGAGGTATGAAATAGTTTACAAACATTTTTTGAGTAAAAATCTAGTGAAGCTATACATTTTCAAAACTGGAAATAATCTTTAGCTTATAATTCTTTTTTTTTTTTATGTGTTTTGAGTTTTAGCTTTGACTGGCACATTTCTATAATTCATATTAATGTAACTGAACAGAACACTATAGATAGAATATTCAAGAAAAAAATTCTAATGGAAGCATCATTTAACAAATTAAATTCAGACGTGATGTACATTTTATTAGCCAATTAACTGCTATACTTAGATGCGTTCTTTTGTAAAGCGTTAGAAAACAGTAAAACGGATGTGCTTAAGAAAAGCCATAAAGAATATTTAAGTGTGATTTGGAACGTTCGACTACAGAAGAATTGAGTTTTAAGCCCATTACTGAGCTTGCAAGAATTTCCAAAACTGCATCCAATTTAAAAGTCAGAAATAACATGGAGATAATTAAGAATAAGAATAATAACCAACTATAATGTTTTACACAGGTCTAGTGGCAATTTCCTTTTTACTTCTTGTTGTGCTGCATCGTATTTTTTGTTTCAAATCTAATCTAATTTTAGGTACAAAGCAATATGAAAGTTTTCCATCATATTTCTAAGAAAGGGGGGGATACTTCATATATTATTTATAGTACTTGAGCTTACATTTTTTTCATAAGAAACTAAAAGAATCATAGCGTAGAAAGACAATTACATTGCCGTCGTATTAGCGAAAGAATCTTACTGGCTCAAGGTTCAAATGCTAAGGCGATTACATGTAATGGCGGCAAAGAAAAGGTATAGGGACGATACCGATAGTCGGTTTTATTGCTATAATTTGTTGGGTTTTTTGTTTTTTTCCTTACTAGATAATCTTATAAGTGGTTTTCAAGGTGTGTGATACGTAGGAAATAGAATTGGTTGAGCGAAGTAAAACCTCTCGAAGCTTACTTTGACTTTTTCTTTTCTTACCAAACAGAGGACTATGGAAAAGTGCTACGAAAAGTTTCCAGGTTTACGAGTGATGCTTCATCTGTCTTTTCTTAGTTCACATCAGCTAATTAATTTAGATTGAGAGCATTCCCTGGGTTCTTCTTTGATTAAAAAGTCAAGTATTCAAGGTCTTATATTTTTCCCACTGCAAGTAATTTTTTTTTCTCCATTTTAGGCATACTAACAGGAAATGACTGTAGAAATAGGGTAATATACTATCAAAAAGATTTATATTTAATTTATAGCTGAGAGCTGAGAAAAATGTAAGAATATATTTTTTAAAGTTTATAGAGATAAAGTTGTTAACGCTGAATATTTAATGTTCCATTAAAAAAGAAATTTAGCATTGAACGGTAAAAATATTATTAATAAATAACAAAAGATAAATTTATTTATAATATCAGAATATTTGAGAAAACTATGATATAAAATAGAAATAATCCTAAACTACGCAAGAAAACTGTAGTAAGTCAAGTTTTCCCAATCAGTAAATATTTTAATACATTTATTAATGATTAATAAATTAATTTTAATAAATTTTGAAACATTTTTAAACATTGGCACATAAAGTTAAGCATAAGAGGTGCTTTATATTACTTTAAAACCACATACAAAACAATAAAACCTTTAAGTTACCTTTGTATTAGGGTAGTTAATATTATCGTAATAAAAAAATTAAAATTTAAGTGCTGTTATCTGTTTGTTGAATACTTTAGTTTGTCATATTTTATTTGTTGAATGTTTTAGTTTAACTTTAACTAATATGAATATTATGTGAGCGTTTGCAGAATATAGCTACATATATTATGCAAGACCGATTAGTAAAATTAGTAATTTAAGGAGCATGATTAATATATATGATAATTTTAATTTCAAAGAAACTCTGAGGAAATTATATAAACTAAGCATCAGCTTTATGAAATATTAGACTTAATATTAAATAAGTTTTTAAGTGTAAGATGATTGAGAAAATAGTGATGCAAAATTTATTTGCAGTTAAATTTTCAAATGCACTTTCAGTCATGTGTAATTTATATTGTTTCTTATAAATAAAATTTCGCCTGTATTAACTTTCCTTCATAAAGATATGAGACTGCTTATGGTTGTTTAAAGGCAGTCATATTTTATTCTATGTTACATGCATGGATGCAGAGAGTATTGCTTGGAAGAAGAGACAAATTTAGAAGTTGATATCTAGGAGAACAAATATTGCAATTGGGAATCACATTGTCCGTAATAATGATTTAACATCATGTTGAATAAGAACTAGAGAAAAAAGTAAAATCATTTATTGACCAGCAAAGCTGCGTTATTGCTTACATACAAAATAATGTACAATTATAAGTCGAAAAAAATCCTGAAAGGACGTATGCACAGAAATTATTTAATTGTTAACATGATCCCCAAATCAGGTTACCAAATAATTTAATTTTTAATTATTTTTATGCATTGTAGAATAATGTTTTATTCTTTATAAGTTATTCAGTAATCAAATGAATATTTTTTCTTTATATTTTTGGATTAATTTCGATAATTTCAGCTGATTTAGGAATTCCAGTTATTTCTTCGAGTCATAAGTGTATTGTGATACAATGTTTCATGATAATGCTTATTGTGATTGATGACTAATATAGTCAGTCTGAGTTTGTTGTCCGATTAATTCACATAACAGGTTGACACATTTCAATTAAACATATTAATTGATGATTGGTTACTCAGGTTTCTTTACAATTATTTGAATTTTTGTCAGCTCAGTTTGTTATAAATTTATTGGAGACAAAAGTATTGTGGTTATATTTCGCAAATAAAAACACTTTATAATTTTACTTTCTTATCACATTTTAAACTAGAAATACTTTTCTTATTCTTATTAAAATTATTATATTAAAGTATATTAATTGATTTAGTATATTAATTATTGAGTATTTTTTGAGAATTATTATTTCCTTAACAATAATTCAAATAGAATTAACTGTCAAAATGGATTATTTTTGTGCGATAAAGAGATATAAGTTGTATTATATCTTAAGTTTTGTATGTGTTTATTTATTTAAATTTCAGTCACAAATTTTTACTTAATTTGAGTAAAGACTATAGTGAAATGTGTATAATTAATTGTTATGTGAATAAAATAGGTAGAACACTAAAGTTCTTATTTGTTTTGAAAACTAGTATTCTAAAATACTAACAATGTATCCAATTATTAAGTAGAAAGTAAAATATTTTATGAATTAAGAATAAAAATAATATACTCACAATTTTAAAAATAATATTAGCTACGTGAAATAAAATAATAAAAGCAATTAAACTTATTATCTAACAATATAATAATACGTTTCATATATTTTTAAAATTATACTCGTAATGGTCTAATATTCTGACAAATTATTTTTAAATATGGGGAAACATGAAAAGAGTAGAAAGAACAAATTTAAAGTAAATACTACTACAAATCATTAATTTACAATCATAGATTAGAAGTACATAAAGAAAATTAGTTTTGAACTTAAACATGCATATCGTGTTAACATCACATAATTCATAAGTAATAAAAAAGCTGAAATATTAAACAGAAGTACGAATTGTTTTTAGGCACATGTCAGAAATATAATGATACACACCCCGATCTAAAAATAAAAAAACAGCGTTTAATAGAATACACTTGCTCTTTTCAAACTAAACCCTTTGATTTTGTTTTCTATTGTTTATTAAATTAAGAACAAGTACCGACGCTGATTTTTACCGGCGGCAGTTTTGCTAATTCGGGATTAATCTTTCCGCTCGGCGTTCGTTTATTGGACGGTGAAAGTGAAAAGCCCCTATCTATTGGAGCTGACTTAACAGCTGTTAATGTCATACTTGGGCATCCTGGTACCATCTCATTAGCAAACTAATATGTCAAATCGTTTTGCTAATGGCCAATATCGAATTCCAATATTTCTATAGTACAAAATGTAGGAAAAAATTACCTATTTGTAGGAATGTAGGACAGGGAAAAATTATCTACTTTTTAATAAGCTTTTTATTTTACAGATGATGTCTTTTTATTGAAAAATGAGTACTTTAGTTGATTTACAATATTTAAGGTAAAAAAATTAGTGAAGTGTAGATATTAGATTATAATATGTGAAACATTTGCATTGTAGATACTTACTTCTGTAATGTCTTCCTGCAATTGCAAGTATTTTAATGTCATGCTATTGCTTATATAGTAAAATAATTAATAATAGCTTTAATATCAAGATAAAGTTTTAATATTTATGATATATATATATATATATATATATATATATATATATATATATATATATATATATATATATGATATCATGTAAATAAAGACTTACACTTCTTTTTAGAAAACATCATCATTTTGAATGATATAAACTATTGCGTAGTTTATCCAAGCTAATTTTGTTACGATATGTTGTTGATATTTTTGTATTCGTCGAATATTTTTTCACAAATTCATTCAGTGAGAAAACTGTATAATATAAACTTGTAAATTAAATTTAGTGATATTTAAATATTCGAAGCTACAGTTTAAAAAGGAAATGGATAAAGGTATTTAATTAGATAAATATAATATTCATTTTTATAACATTTTATAAAATGAGTTTGTTTTGAACAAATAATTTATTTCAAGTGACATTACAGTATAAGATTTATACAAATTATTACTTGAACATGTTATATTTTTAAGAAACAAAATGAAAGATATATAAATCTCAAGCGAATTGTATGCAGATAAGTATAATTCAATATTTTTTAAGATTCACGGATATGTGAATCAAATAGATTTTAATTTATATTAAAAACAATTCATTTAAATGATAATTTAGAACTACACAAGTCCGTCCAATAAGTTTTATTAATCGATTCATATTTAGAACAAATCTTTAGAATTTTAAACAACTGAAATGAAATATTATTGAAAAATATGATATTAATACTTCATTAAATACACGCAAGTTATATTGTTATAATAAAGTATGTTATTAAACAATTTCTATGTACTCAAAAATTACTGAGTAATTAGCATTAAATATTTGTCTTCTAAGAAGACAGTCAGGTAATAAATAACACGATGTAAAGCTAAAAAATACATATTCGTAACTGAATTAAATAATCTTTATAAAATATATTATTCAATAAACTATTAATCTTTTTTTCTAGGAGTAAAATTATCTATAGTTATAGAGGTTAAAATTTCAGGAAGACAAATCAAAATTTTCTATAATATAGATTCTTTGATTTCCTATACTTAAAAATCAGTTTTATAAGATATCTTATTTTTAGCGTGATTTTACTTTCAGTAGGTTTTTATAATATTTAAATATATAAATTATTTTCTTTTTTAATTTAATATATCTATGAATTATTTAAATAACTATAGTTTCTGAGTAAGTTTCTATGGAAATACGTATGTTGGACAAATATTTAAAGAGTAGATTCTCTCAATATTCAAAGAAATAAGAGAGATTTGTCCTATGCCAATATTTTGTCTTAACTTTAAAAAATATTTATTTTTTCACAACATTTTCTCTATAAAGTACAATAGGAAAGTTAAGTTATTTTGAAATTTACAGACAGTTTAAAAATTATTTTCAGATATTTTTTAATAGATTAATTTATTAATTTTCAAATTACTTTATTTATATTCTGTTAAATTTATATTAAAGTGTTTTTTATTTTTAAATTTAAGAAGATTTGTTTTATTTAAACCAATTCTCTATACTAATGTAGAACCAATGTAAAATTTTATTTACATATAGTACTATTTAATTTCTATTATTAACATTTCATATTCATTTATTTTGTTTGAGAACATATTTAAATTTGAACCTGGAGCTCAATATTTTCTTCAAAAATAAATGTAAGGACATTAATGAGCTTCAGCTGTTTTTTTAACATATTATACTAGTCAAAATTTTCAGGAAAATTTATGTACTTTATTTAATGCCAAACCTAATTGTGTTCCTTAAATTTATTCTTGTTTAACTGGCAAACAAATTTTATAATAGAAATGAAACGGTAATCTTTATTGCAATTCGTTCACTACTTTTAAATAAATGTCCCACATTCATAGAAACTTCTTATCACAATAGGAATTTTCACATAAAAATCAAATCTAATTCTTCATTTTCAAACTTAACTATGCATTACTTTGTGTACTACTTTCAAATTGCATAAAATACACGATTTAATTTTAGAATATTTGTCTTCAAGTTTACTTTCACTACCTTTCAAGCTACCAATTACCATCAACTCAAGACTGCTGCATATTACAAACGTTGACATAATTTTTTAACACTGGCGAATAAATAAAGTTATTTTTATCTGCGTTCTTTAATCTTGGTACTCACAAGTAAAGATCCCTAGATTTAAGGAGTTTTTGAGGATTCTCTTCATGGTGGCTGTTTTAGAACTTAACCTAAAGCCTTCAGTCATGAAGTTGTGTCTAATATCCAATACACATCACACTGTAAAATAAATATTTTGTACAATTTTATTCCATAAAAGCATTTTTATCTTCACTCGATACTGATAGTTTTACAATTTTTAAATTTTCAGAGACAAAATCCCTTTTTAAAAATTTTATCTTCACATGTATTTTATTCAAGGTGAAAGATTGTGCATTTTTGTATATTAGTTTATAAGAAAAACACTAATTTATACTGAAATTTATATGTGATATGCAGTTCGCATCTTATTAAAAATCAAATATAGATTATTTTAACGTATTTATGTATGAAATTTAAATAAAACAGATTGACTTAAACATATTTTACATTAAAGTAAATTTATTTGTTACACAGGTTAGGAACAATAACTGCTCAGCTTAAAATATAAAAATAATAAAAATTATTAAAAATGTATGTTCATAAATTTGAAGCATTTTTTTATAAAACTTTCTATATTTTAAATCTCAACAATCTGTGAGATTTAGGCTTATTAAGATAAAATAAATTCATGACTTGCTTAAAGAAATGATATCACGATTATTTATTTTTTATCCAGCAATAACAATGCGATTTTGCTTAAAACTATAATTGCAAATTATCAAAATGTATTTATTTAGCACGCATCGAATATTTTTTAGAATAAATAAAATTCATTCTACTTTAAGTATTTACGACTAGAAAGAAGATTTAACATTTTTAAAAATTTATTTATCACAAATATATAAATATTTGTATATTTTCTACCACATAAAAAGTAAATAACTACTTTTCGGTAATACAGATAATATTGCGAAATTAAAATGCTAAGATAAAATCACAAACAGTGCAATTTTTTTTATCAATATCTTAGCGAGTTTTCTTTCTAAAAGAAGATTAATTATTTTGTAAGTAATTTTCACCTGTCAGAAACGTATACCTGTCAAAAAAGTATATAAATTTTTGAAATGTATTTCAAACCGAAATACATTTATTTTCTTGTTTTAAAATAACTGTTTTCAAGTTTAAATAAAAAAATGTTTAAAATAATATGAATATGGCAATAAAATCAGTACATTTTACAAATAAAATGCACTGATTTCATTGCTTTCTATGTATCGCATTCTATAAAATATAATCACAAATGTATTAAGCAGTTATAATTGTTTTTTTTTTCTTATAGTGATAAATCAATTTAAATATTGCGATTCAAAATTCAAGAGTAAAGAAACAAAAATCCTATTTAATATTATCGAAATTTCTTCTAAAAAATGATGATTGTTTCATAGCATTCATTCTGAAATAAATATCGTATGAATTAGAAATATAGTTTTCTTTTTACATGAATCTTTATACAATTTGTAACATTTTATTAAAGTGAAATAATTTGATACTTTCTGAAAGATATTATTTTATTTATATAATACAATCTATTGGGTTGTTCGGAAAGTCATTTCGTTTTTCCCACTTGAATTAGTCTTTTGCTAGTGAAAACCAACCATTCTATGAGTATGAAAGCATGCTACGACCAGAAAAATGGTAAAAGGTACTGGACTAGAATTGAAAATATACAATTCAATAAAATATTTATTCGCTATACGTTTATCATTTTCATATAAAACGAAATAACTTTCCGAACAACCCAATAGATGGTGTCTACCAAATGTTTTGTCCTTAATAATAAGAGATCTTAAATAACCATATCAAATTCAATCTCTATTATTAAAATTCCTATTATAGTCATTATCATAACATATTATTTTGTATTATATAAAATAATAAGTTTACTTAAAATAGAAACTATTATTCCAATGGACTTCTATAAGATAGAATTACTTGTTTGGAGATAAGGTAAAATTACTAATTTGAATACAGTTACTACCTAAAATATAAAGTATTAACTTTGATAGTATTCAATAAAAATTTATTAATTTTCTAGTAAATATCTTACAAAGTTTCTTTTGTTTAAAAAAACTTAGCGTCCAGCAAAAGTAAATAATGTAAAATGCTTAAACTATTTTCTAGGAAAGTAAATTATAACTAATAAATTTATCATTGTAAATGGAACTTCATACATATAATTTTTACATTTATTCATTCGCTTTAAAATACATAATTTTAAAGGGATATAGAATTGTTCATACCCTCATTTGAAATTTTCTAAATTATAGCTAATACATGAAATATATGGAAATTGTAAACCACATTATATTTATAAGCAAATATAATAACATAAATGATTGATTTAATACAGTAAATGAACAAATTATTCGGTGATTTATGAAAATTCCTTAAACTATCTTCATGTAAACCTAGTAAAATTTAAATATTGTATCATTTTGAAAAGAGAAAAATAATACAGACACCAATTACGAGGTAAACCATTAATAAAACATCAGGAGCATTATCATCCTATTCACGAATAGCATTTCGAAAGATAGTTTGTGGTCTCATCTAAAGACATATATTACTTAGCTTTATATTTATCTAAATATTTTTGAGTTATTCCGTCTTTCATCGACCGATTTGTGTTATTCTTCAAACGCAATTCCGTCGTAGTTTTCTAGTTCTTTTCTAGATGAACTACCAAGACCCAGATATTTGGGGGAAGATAAAAACGGGGAGAAAACACCCGACCTCCAGTAAACGGTAAAAAACATAAAAAAAAATCCTACTACCATAACCACGACAATGTTATCTAAATCCTAAACGCATACGTTATAAATCCCTGAAATATTTCTCTTCGGTGTTTTTCTAAGATTAGAGCGACAAAGAAAACACACTAAAATACACACTCAAACACACACGTGGATCTGTCTATCCATCTATCTATATATGTATACCCACTAGTATATACACGCGCAAATATATATCTATATATAATATAAGCAGTTCCAACGGTATGGCAATGCGATTTAGAAAATATTTGCATTTGAGAGGGAGAAAGAACAAACTCTGTGGTCTGGAGAAAACGTGTTGGAATTCAGGGCGTCTACACGGGATGAAGGATCGGGTGATGAAATTTCGTGAGGAGTGTATGCCATGCTAAGAGAAGGGAACGTTGGTGTAAAGGGTGTGCCTATCACGTGCTTATTGTGCATTGCATGAAGTACACTAGTGCGGGATGAAAATCCCTGGCCTCTACATTTTCAAGAGAATGGAATCAAATGCTGAGAAGAGGAGGGAATTTTTCTCTCTCGCCTTTAATTTCCAGACTCTCGAGATTACTTTGGATTCATCGAGGCTGAATACATTGTTTTTTTTAATCCTCGCTGGAGGAAAAACAAATAAGGAAATAAATATATTGTAAATTTAAAGAGTTTAGATTCCTGTATTAAAGATAAACATTAATTTTATGTCATTTGTATCAATTTTATCTGTAAGAACATTTATGAAATATTTCTCGGAATAAAAGATGCTATTAGTATTTTCTTTTACGTTGCTTTTCACGATGTAAAATTTAACTAATTTTGCTTAGAATTAAAATTAAATTTTATTTTGAGCAAAATATTGATATAAGTGATACAGAGTAATTAAATACCCTAATATGACTTTTTAGGACTTTCATATCAAAAATAAATTTCTTCTCACCACTCAATTTTTAAATGGCCAAAATATTTTTCTTTCTTTAAAGTATGGAGTACGAATTTAAAAGTGAAATAAAAATATCAATGCATTACAATGAAATATACATGTTTAATGATTTCTAAACAAATTTTTATCGTGTTAAAGCATACCTTTTAAATAATTTAAAATGTACAAAGCAATCTTTATAATTTTGTTAGTTGCATATAATTTTAACATTAAAAATGCATTTAGTTTAATTTAAAATGACATTTTATCTAGTGTATGCTTTTGCAAAAATCTGGTAATACACATACAGGTTTATATAACATAAATAATACAATTGTGTTAAAGTAGCATTCAAATATTTCATAATTGTATTATTTGCTTAACTTTAACAATTAAAGATACTTTCCTTTCATTGAATTGTTAGTTTCGAAAGAAATATAGAAGAAACTTTCATCTACGGCTATAGTTAAACAACAAAAATATTCAGTTGTTTGTTTATGATTTTTAATAAATATAATAAGTATTTCTATGTTTTAATATTTAAAAAGCATTTAGCTTACTTACAAGAGATATATATAAGCAGATTTTATTTATTTTCTATAAAATTAAATCATATAAAACTGAATTCGTTTTATAAAGTCTCTTATTGTTTATTAATAAAAAAATAAAAATAACTTCATATTATCACAAGTTTTAGATATCACTCCAATTTTAAAGTGAAATTTTAAATGAAAAATACAATTTACAAAACTCAAAATTTTGAAAATATTATTAATGTATGTTTTGGTATTTTTATATGCAACTTTAATAATCTGCATTTACATATTTAAATTTAATAATTACAACTTGTACATTTGAACTAAACGCTTTTAAGTATATAATTTTAAGTGATGAATAAAATTATTTAATGTGTGTGAGTTTATGCTTCTTAATAATGTAAATAGCGTCTAAAATATTTTAATTCACGAACAATTCATGTAAATATTTATATATTTAAATAATTTTTAATTGCAGCAACCAAAAATCATATTTTTCCCATACGAATAATTTATATTAATGACTTATAAATAATTATCTATATTGAGATATTCTGAATCAAATTTAAAACAAGCATATATATTTAGGTAAAAAAGAATATATTTGCAGAAACATTTAAGTTTGAAACGAATCCGATTTGAAACAATCATATTTGTAGAAAAGTATTTGTATAAGGTAGAAAAGTATTTGTAGAAACTTTCAAATAACTAATATTTTATAAATTGCATATGAAGTTTTTATTTCTATTGATGAATAATTTTCATTTAGCATTTATCAAAGACAAATTTAAATTCGGTACTTTGTTACAGTTTCGAAAATTTAATACTTTTCCTTGTAATACCTTAAATAATTTGTATTAAATAAATATATATCCATTACTCAAATTTTTAAGCAAATATAGATAACTGTAAGCTTTACAGTGTATTCAGTGGAATACCATGTTAAAATGAATCATCCCGTTTGATTCATTCATACATAATTTGAAATATTCAAAATCTTTGTGACAGCAAAAGTGCTATCAGTGAATAACATCATCTATTATCAAGGAGTGAAAAAGTTATGATTATAAAAAAAAATATGATCACGCACTCACACAGGTTTCCTTGTCATGCTCATCGAGTATCTGTATCTAATGATATTCATATGTTCATGATTGGCTTTATAAACAGTTAAAATCTCTCCACGGTTTTTACTTTTATTCCTCATTTTATGTGTATCGAGATTATTAACCATTTTGTACAGTAAAAATCAAAAATTTCCGACAGCAAAATCTCGAGCTCATAGTAGAAATATGAAGTTCTAATAGAAGAGCTCATAGAAAAATATGAGACAGTCAGAGAATAATTCCTTATAAACAGCTTTTTTAACAACATATAATGATACTTGAATGTAAGGTTCCTTCCTATTTTTGAAATCGGGAATCAAAGCTTTCAAGAATTTTTGTGAGACATTTGAATGAAATTATTTCATAAAATTTATTTACAAGATATAAATAATTTAAGGAAACATAAGCACATTATTATTGTTTTTGTAAAAATTAATTATCAGAGCCTAGATCTTAATAAAGCAATTTTTACGAAGCAAAGTAATTCTTGCAATATGCTGTTCAAAATTTAATTAAAGAATTTCAATAAAAATGTAAGAATGATGGAGAAACTTTATGCGTTCTTTTCCGTTATGAAAATTTTGATTTGTAATAGGTTGTAAAATAATTCTGATTTAAGTGATAAAATAATTCACTTGATAATGTAAAAATTGCCATTGAAGTTCTCTTGGAATAATAACGAATTTAAGAAGCAATGTCATGTTATTATATTTGTATCTATAATTGAAGCATCAAAATATGTGTAGATAAGTAGCTTTTTCCTTAGTTATTTAGGGTCTTAAATTAGGAATTTGCGTTTAAATGTTCAAATTTTATGCAAATATATATATATATATATATATATATATATATATATATATAATTTATATTTATAAAGTATTAGTAGCCAGTATTTGATAATTCTAATTTTTTTAGTAAAATATCATAATTAAAGGAATTTAAGAAAGAAAATAATTTAAAGGAAAATTAGGTTTATTTTCCGTTTGAAAACAAAAGTTATCCAAAACCTCGAGTATTCATAAGAATTTTCATATGATTTTTCGTAAATGTATAAAAATTAATGCATTTAAGAAAAAAAAAACAGCTTATTTTTTAAGTGTTGTTTATGTTTTATCAATTGTTTTATATAAGGGAAGGCTTTTAATAAGAATTTTAGTTAGAAGAACACTTCTTTTCTGAAAAACTGACTTGAAATTTTGTTTGAATAGTGAAAAAAAAGTACTGTTTTCTTGGAGCATATTATAAATTTCGCAGATTTTCTTGGGTCATAACTTTAATGAATTATATCCATTTGTTAAAAATATTTGGTAGATATAGGTTTTAATAAATCATCTTTAAAATATCATTACAATAATACGGAAATATTAACTAAATTTTTTATTCTGATACTTTATTAACACAATTAATTTCAGTTGAATACATAAAGTATTGATTTATATAACATTTAAATTACCTTTTAAAATATCGTGTTAAATTATTTTTCTGTTAAGCGTAATCTTATATTCTGTTCTTACAAAACAGTTGAAGATATATTATGATATATTTACTTTTTTTAAACTAAATTCTCAAATTTTTATTACTAACTGTAAATTTAATTTGTCTTTTAAGTTATAAATTAATTATTATTTTGTTCAACTCAAACTTATACAATTTTTGTTTTTATAGATTTATCTATTAGTATTGAATTTATTTTAAAAGAAATAATATATTAGCTGTTTGTTTTGTCATTTTAGTTAGCTTTAAATACATAACTATGTTACTATATCAGATTAGTTTTAAAAGTTAATTTATTCTTGTGAATATCCAAATAGTTTCAGCTTTGATTATAACAAAATGTATCTATAATAACATTAATAATGATAAATACTACAAAATTAATTAATTCCGACGTTATATTCCTTAATGCATTTTTCAGCGGGGCTAAACTTATCAGGTTTATTCGTAAAGTAGAGTTTTCTTAGTGAAAGATTTTGAGTTTTGATCCTCTATAACAAAGCATATTTTATTTCAAGTCTACATTATAGTATATTATTGTTATTCATTCAAATCTATATCTTATTATTGTACTTATTAAAATATTATTCAATTTAATATAATAAAAATATCAGTCTCAGAAGTTTCATATAAATACTACACAGTTTATTAGATAAATTATTAAATCTTTGCGAAAAAAAGGAGAGTTAAATTTATTCAAAATGGTTACATTGATAACAACAATAATATATTTTTCAGTGAATAAAATAATCTACCCAACACAAAAACTTAATTTAGTCAATTTTAAATTTTATTATTGTCAACACTTGAAATTTTAATTCTTCCAAGTATAAAAAGTTATTTCAGAGTTAGTAACAAAATAATAGCGTATCATAAAATGCAGCATTTTCGGATCCGCATTTCTTCTTATTATTTTATCTCATCATTAAATGGGCATTGATAAAAAAATTTTGTGCAGTAATTATTATTGAATTTTGTTAATTTATGCACGTATTGTAATAATATAGGCTTGATTAAACATAAGTATCAATTCATTATTATAATATAAAGAATATTAAATAACTAGGTAGAAATTCTACATTGCGCGATAATATATGACAAATGAATTATTCATCGTGTTAAATGCGCAAAAAAACAGTAAATGTTAAAATATCTAATAAAAATGTTTTGTTGAAAAAATAATTTAATATCGATTTTCTAGTTAGTATCTTAATTATTGATAAAAAAGTAAGTATATTAGAAAAAATAAAGTACTGATTTCCTCTTTTCTTTTATCTAATTTGATAGTTTTTTCAGATGCACTAAAGTTACTTTGATTATATTCTAGAATAACTTACCTGGAAAACCAATTTCCAGACATCAACGTATAAAAATGCTAGCATTCATGCAATGAATACACAAATTATTGAAATTTTATTGATTGTGTAAAAAGAAGACTGAAATATAAGCAAATATAATAACTGTATTATGATTACTTAACCTTTGATAAACCGTTATTGTGTTCCTGTACCGTAATATGGTATAACAACGACTAAAAACATAAATTTCTGCTTAACTAAGACATGTTGATTTTGCATCTTAAAATGTTTTTTCTAGAGTGTTCTTTAAGGAAAAAACAATAATTAAAAATGCATTAATTGTTTTTTGTTTATATCTAAATAAAAAATATATGAGTTCATACATAAAAACTCTGTAGATATTGAAATTTAAATAAGTTTATTCTTTTCAATTAATTTATATTACAACATAACATTTAAATGCTAGTTGTGATAAGAAAAAGCCCAATAGTTTTGCTATTATTTAGACAACGAAAAACATGCATGAATTAAGAATATAAAAGGAGAAAAACAAGATATTTAAATTTTGAGATAGAAAAAAATAAATATATTTCATTATATCATATTGTATAGAATTTCAAATGTATCTTTAAAACAGAAAAATAATTCAGTTTATTACATTATTTTAACTTAAATTCATATTTATATACTCAAATTTGCTTACTCATTTTTTTTATAAAAGCTAACACGAAAAGGTTAACAACAAAACTCTGCTGAACTTATTCACATTTAAACATATATTATTAAAACATAAATTTTAGTACACATTATAAGATTGAAGAATATTTATCAGAGAATATTTATAATATTAGGTGAGGAAGTTTTTATTACCATTATGAATTGTGTATATACTTTAAGTTAAATTCCTTAGTTAATCATTATAATTAATATTCTTAAAATCGCAGCATTTTTAAATATTTAATGAATATAGTAAAAAAACCGATAATAATGCAAAATTTCAAACTCTTTTTGGTAACTGAATTCTTTATTCAAAGTTATACTTGCCTAAAATTTGTAATGTTGATTTTATGAAATATAACTTATTTACTTACTAGTTCACTTTTAGTTTGAAGTCGATGGCTTGAAATTGAGGCAATATTGGGTTTCATAAGACATATCACTTAGAGTTCATGTTTATTTATAAATGACATAAAATTTTATTTAAATAAAATAGGAATTTATTTCAAATCCAAAATTTAAAATTAATTATTAGTAATAATTTAATAAAAACATATAATGACACAGAGAACATTTTCTTATTATTTCTTATCATCTGTAATCTTGGTTTAACTGAAGTACTAATGTCAATGCTTTTTAAAAAAGTTTTAGTCAAATTGAAAGTTATTTTAAGTTTATACTTAAGCCATGGAAAAACAAATACCACTGTATTTATCTTCCTTACATTAATTTGAATATTTCTTCAATATATGCACAAATAAAACTGGTAGAATATAGAAGCCTCAGACAATGTAATGTCCCTTGACGGTAAGTTTTAGAGCTATTTCAATTGTTATTCAAATTGAAAAAGTAAGTTACTTTTGAATAAAACCACTATTCAAAAGTTCTTGATAAGATGTGAAATTCTCTAATTAAAATTCTAAACTTATTCAGGAAGGAATCGTGCAGGTTAAAAATGTTGTTTAGTAAAAACTTACCTTTTTCAGTTGAGTTCTTTCTACTTGGATGTTTATGTTAAACTTATCGTTGCAAGCTAAATATTTGTGAGCGGAAGAAGCTATTTCTTATTGTTGGTAAACTTTGAAAGAACAAGTTAAACAAGTATTTCAACAATGAGCAAAAAAAAATTATCTAACAATGATATATTATTTATGTGGCATATTCTCTTTCATAGCAATTAATAAAAATAATTTATTATTTTAATGGAAATGAAAAATAATCATTTAAAGCATAAGTTATGATTCTTTATTTTTAAAAAATTCATTTATTGTATTTGGGTATATTAATAACATGTTTCTTTAATATCATAAAATTGTAACTGGAAACTGAAATATTATTTCTTGCTATTTGATATTTAGTGTCTGTAAAAAAGGAATGCATTTGTAAGGATCATGGAATAACTAGAACCACAGAAATACATTTTATAATATCTAAAAACTTTTGAAAAAAAGTTTTAGACAATCATAAGTTTATAGTGTGAGAACACATATGCTTATTCAACGTTCTTGAAACTGCCATGCATCATTTTACCTGTCGAGTATTATTTATTCATGATATAAATAGGACATTTAAAAATAAAAGCCACTTATTTTGCCATAGACACTATTTTAAGAAGTTACATATTCAATCGTATACTAAAATAAACAATTTATTCTCTTTCTTTTTTGGAAAGAGAAGTTTTAAGAAAACATGATTTCTTACGATAAAAATGCTATGAAATTCCTAAATAGAAATATTTTGTAGAAATCAATTTTAATAAGTTTTAACAACTAAATAATTTAAATTGTTATTTAGGAATTAAAATGGAATCTCAACTTCTAAATTTTTGATATTTAAAACCATAATTTTGTATTTTTTCAATAATTTTCACTATTTAATGTGGCTAAGTTTTTTTTTCTTTTTTGTAAATACATTTATTTTTTTTTTTTAAATAATTTGTGTGTAACAATCAATGTTGAAAGAAATATGATTTTTAACTGTCATATTATTATTCATTAATAAATAATTTATGAAATGATATGATGAATGAGATACTTGGATATTAAATGTTTCAAATCATGTGAATAATCAGTAATCTCTACACTTACTGGCATGAAACATAATTCCCTATCGAATTTAAATTAACAAGATTCCCGGAGGTTTGCGATTTCCGTTCTCCGCATGAGCGACGCAGTCTAGCGGCAGCAAGGCATGACTCTCCGCAAGAATTCGCCTTCTTCCATGAGTAATATTCAGTGGTAAGGGAAATGTTATTCTTGTCTCGTAAGAGAGAAAAATGTTTATATGCTTATTTTATTTACTTTTTAGAAACTACTATAGTGGATTCTTTATTTTAATGGTATTATTGTCAAAACTACAATTTGTAATTTTAGTTTAATTCATAAAACAATTCAATTCTGTTAAACTTATTAAAATTCCTATGATATTTTTTTAAAAGTGTCTGCCAAATAAGCATAATTAATGTCTTATATTTGAAGATATAAAAATGTATAATAATAAACTCAGATTTTTATAACATTATGAATTTTCTTAATCTACTTGTAATTTATAATACTAGTATTTATATAAGATTAATTTGTACACAGACATTAAATTATTTCTCTATATTATTAACGAAGAATTCCCTATAAACTTTTAAAGTTTTTTTTTTTTTTTACTTACATACGGTTTTAACCCATATCACAGGGATTTTTTCAAAGGGAATTTTTCATTCACAAATAATTTTATTTTAAAGTTTATATTCTTAAAATATTTTAGTGCAAAATAAAGTTGAATTAAAATTGAATTTTAGTTACATAATATGACTTAAATAATATCATTAGCTAAATTACTTTCACATAGTTATATAGAGTTTCATCTATTTAATATTTTACTATATGGGTTAATACCAAAATGATCGTAAAACTTTATTTAAACTTAAAAAACGTAAGATAATCTTACAGGTTTAATATTTCTGTTTCTTTTCTTAAAAGTGTAACATTGGTCTTAATGTTCGTGAAATATTTAACGGGAAGCCATAAAATTTTAGATGAGTCTTACCCATATAAAAGCATGTGAGGCTAGGTATGTAGAAAAGGGCAAGAAAGAAATCACTTTGAACTGGCCAGAGGCAAACTCACACGTAAAATCTTTCAGATTCTAAATGGGATGAGGTGAGAAGAGTAAAAAAGGAAAAAAGCAAGGACAGGTAAGAATAGAAATGCTGCACAATGTTATCATTTTCTTCCGACATGAACGTTGGAAAGAAGCGTTACCCATCCCAATATCTGCGGTAGACAGATGCATCAAAGAACAGAGAAAGTTAGGGATAAAAAGTACCATCTCTTTCTCAAAATATAACAGTAGGGGCATATTTCGTATGGTATTGCTTTTAAGTAAAATCTATTTTTATGCTTGAGCCTTTTACTTGGTTAATAATATGTATCATTATTTTAGCTACTTCTGCTATTTTCTTGTCACCATCTAAAAGGATCAAGAACTTTAAGAATAAAGTTATCATGATGTCATTAAGAAAGAAATATTTTCCTAAAATTTGTAATATCATGTTAATGCTTTCCTAGTTATTAATAAATTCTTTTATAATTGTATTCAAATTTTACGCAAGAGATCACTGTTAAATAAAATGAATATATTTGAACAGTATGACCAACTTTAAATTGTTTTTCTCGATTTCCGTTTGAAATAATAATTTTTACAGTGAATGTCTTGCATTCACATGGATACAAAGGAACGGATGATTATATATGTATGTATTTATTATTTTTAAAGGAAATTTTTGATACATTACACTTTATATTTACATATTTTATATTTTCAAAAATGCTATTTTCTGAGCTTATTATACTACAAATCATAATAAAAAATAAAGAATGTGATACTCAATTTAATTGTGCAGAAACGCTTGTTTAAGAATTGCTAGCTTCCATTGAGATCTAAAATTAAATTTAACATTTAGAATGAACTAAATTGAACAAATGTATATAAAATTAATTATGTGTTTATTGAATTTTATTTTTAAATAAGAAGAAATAAAGCAAGAGTTCTTCATATTTTTCAATCGAATGTCTATTGTATATTTTAAATTAATTAAAAAATCTTTAGATATCAAAGTAGAAACAAGCCACTATCTATAAAATGACGTATTATACAACCAACCATACAACCATATACCAAATACAAAAAGAAAATTAAAAATTATTTCAAGTAATCAACTGCTTATTTGATTTTGCATGAAATAAACATAAAACTTATTAGACTTTTATAATTGTGTAAGGTATTTTCATAAAATTCCATGTGATACTTAAAAAACATTTTTGTAAATGTTTAAATACTTGTTTAATTGTATATTAAGCTATCCATTTAAAAACATTTCTTACCTTGAAAGCAGCTAATGGATATTTCGTCCATTGACTTAGAAAAAATAATAGAATTACCGTACATTACCTGATATTCTTCTTACACTTAAGAAACCATGTAATTAAATTTATGCCATAATTTAGCAATTGTAATGTGACTAATATCTTTTTTTATTGAAAACAAAATTTCGTTGTAAGAATGAAGTGAGTACTTGAAATAAAAGCGCAAAAATTTAGGTTTGGTATTGTTCAAATATGCTTTAAATAAGCAGAAAAATAATATTAAAAAATATTTGTACTTCTTTTCTTGCTGGTTTTATCATTGAAAATATAATTGTGATTCAAATACTGATTATTAAAATACTATTTAATAAAAGTTTCAAAAAAATTTATAAAATGACTAAAATAGATATAATGAATTTATGTCATATTCTAGTAACAAATGCGCACTTTCATAAAAGTTGTAGAAAATTGTCTTCATTAAATAAAATTTCCTCATTTTTTAATAAAAATCTTGTTTTTAAGAAATTTATTTTTATTTATAAATACGAAGTACACTCTTGTATATAAATTACAGCTTAAATGCCCCAGGTGAGTTTTCATGAAAGGCGTATTCTTTAAAACGAGAAAATTAAATGTAAAAAAATAAGATGTTGAATATATATTCCATAAAAGAAACTAATTTTACAAATTATAATTCTATAGATAAAGTTATTGGATCGGTAAAAATATTCACGGTAAAAGAATAACCACATTATATTAAAATGAATTGATTTGAAAATAAAACATTTACTGGCTGTAGAGTACATCACTATAAAAATGAGAAGAAATAAGAAGGCTTTTTTTTTAAAACTAGTAAGAGTGAGCATTGTTAAACTAATTCCATATACTAGCTTATCTCATGAAATTTAATAGTATTTTGTGAATAATTATCATTCATGATTAGGAAATTTCTCTTCAGTTTTATAATTTATAAAAGTGTATTCTTTAGTAATGCAGTATATACTGTATTTTCCAAGGAATAAAAAACCTCTGTAAAGCGTAATGATTCAACAATTAATATTTTCTGCCATTTTTCATTGTCAGGGAACGAAACATTTATACATAATTAGTAAAAATATTATTCTTAATATTAGTTTTTAAAATATTTTGTTCATCTTTAAAAATATAGGCATTGATCAGCAGGCAAAATAAGGCTACGGCAGTTTCAAAAACAGAAAATAGCAATATATTTTTTTAGCGGCAGTGGTTTGATGATTTCAGACTTCCCTTTTCTTAACTTAATTAGTTCAAAGATTTTCTGATTTCACAAAATCAGAACAGTATTAACGAACCATTTTTGAAATGTTAGATCCATAAAGATCTTTTTAAAAATTTAATATTTATAGTACAAATATAACTGAGCCAAATTCTAATAATGAATCTTTCCTTAATTTAGTTATATTCTTATTTTAAATAAATAGATAAAAATAAATTATTTCGAGGGCATTACTTAATATTTAACAATTTAGTTTTTCGTATTTATAAGACAAATGTTATCCTTCCAAATTATTTTTTGTTTAAAAATATTGGGATGATAATTGTTTTTAATATTTTATGATAGGTAGAAACAAATTTACAACAGAAGCTAAAGTAATTTGAAATATTTTGCTTTTAATCCGAAAGTTATAATAGTAAAAACATCCAGTGTATGTTTTCATATCTTTTAATAGATTTAAATTTTGTCTTTTACAAATTGACGCTATTAGTTTTGCGAAAAACTACAAAGAAGTAGCAGTATATTTTATTGTGTGGGAGCTCTATTCTTATTCTTTCAGAACGAAGAACGAGACAAAATGACAATCAATGACAAATGACGATGGGAAAAGAAGATTGTTTTCCTGAGTACCTGGGTGGAGTCAAAAGTGATTCCCGAGGGTGTTACTAACGTCATAACTAGAGTAACTAAGTTACTTTCCGTATTGCATTTCTTATTTGCTTATTTTTCCCCACTCACTATTTTTAACAACCCCTTTTCAAGTTCCGTGAAAGGAATTAAATTAGTGTAAAAGTAAATGGAAAAACTTTGTACCACATTAAAAAAATATGGTGATCTCTGAAAAGCGACTGATATTTTTTAACTTGTAAAGGGTATTACATAGACGTGCAAATCTTTTAATATAACTTTTTTATATAAAACGCTCGCCAATTTGAAAGTTTTTTTAACTCCTAAAATTAAACATTGTATTGTTCTGAATGTTGAAGTTTACTGAAACAAATATAGTAAAATTTCAAAATAACGGCTTTTAGTTAAAAAAAAAAAAAAACTTTTTCCTCGAAATATTTTTAGAGAAACAATAAAATGCTTATGTACAAATAAAAATTAAAAAAAAATCATTCCCAGTTTTTAATGTAATTTATTTTTAATAAATAAAGTAAGGCACGAAGTTCATTATAAAATGTTGTTTGCATCTGTACTTTTTAAACAACAAAAATAATAATTTAATTTTTAATTAAAAATCTATATCTGTATTAAGAGACACTTCAAAAATCATCACACACTGCCGCATCAAAGAGTGTATTTCATTAACAGAAAGTTCTTACCTCCTCTTCAGTACAAGTGTGTACTGAATCCATGCTTTGGCTTAAAGTCAGCGGGCTATTATTGCTGCTTGGTGTTGACATCCCTTCCCAACTCATATAAAATGATTCTTGACTGTAGAAGTTTTGCAACAATTATTTCTGAGTCGAAAAAAAACGAAGAGTTGTTCTTCGATCGTCTTTCTTCTAAATCTCTGCCACGTGCTCGCGTGGATATGATTGGTCCGCTTGCAGCGCTGTGTCTACTTCAAGAGAATGTAGAACTACGGAAAGTTCTCGCCGTTGTATGTGAATGATAAAGCCTTCTCTTGCTCTCGTTCTCTTACTACATTCGATAGAAACAGACCATCCTCTCTTTCCAGCCTTGGCGACCCCTCGCCATGGAATATCTCACCTGTTCAACGTTTGGCGACCGCTCTTCCTCTTCGATTAAAGATCTAATTCTTCATGCTGCTTGCTAATATTCTTCATTTTGACTCAAGAGGAGTTTTTTCATATACTCTTGTATTCAGTCTTTATTAAAATCTGTGAAAGAAAACAGCTTTTCATATGGATGGTTCACTTGTCGTCAATTTCAAGAAAAAACTGAGAAAGAATTATTTTTTATTTCTTTTAGTCTTTTCAGAGAAGACTAAATTTATATTATAAGCATGTTGCTCGAAATATGTATATAACACCATGCGTTATTATATAAGTTAGTTTTACTGTTTAGTAAAATTTTGTACCCTTTTTCATAAGACAGAATATTTAGAGAAATGAATTCAGCTTTTTCAAATATATAATTATAGTATATTCATGAATATTTAAATAAATGATTATAGTCCTTAATCAACATAATAGAAACTAATATATTTCATAATTTTTTTGGTAAGAAATATATTATTCGTAGCAAAAATAACTTAAATGATTATTCCAAAATGTTTAAATAAATACATATTTATCACAATGTCATCCAAACAAAAGTATCGGAAAATTCGTTAAATTAGTATTTTAATGAAATTGAGTTGAATATCCTTTAACTGAAGCGGAAATTTTAAATTTATGTACTATTGTTACCAATTGTAACTAAGAAAATTGTCTTTTTTTTATTTCTAAATATTAAAATAGGAAATTATTTTAAATTAACACAATTTTTCCTATTTTAATATTGTTTGAGTGAATTGAGGAAAATAATACATAGATATATTTTTATTTAGGAATAAAAATACTATTTCTGCATAATAATGTTTAGTTCCTTGAACAAAATGATCGTGATTTTCAGGAATCGTACATTCCAAATAAATATTTCAATTATTAAAACATTAACAGAATAGTTAAAACGGCAACTGACTTTGGAAATATTTGAAATACAACCTTCTTATTCCTCAAAATTGCAGCATCATGGAAAATTTGATATAAAGTTTTTAACATATATTTATCTTCGTAAATTTAATATTTTATTCAAATAAAATTGAACAATAGAACTATATTTGTAAAAGTGAATAAACGAATCAAGATATTATAATGTTTTTCTGAGTTGCATTTTTATTATTTGTAAAAAAAGAAATGTTTTTGGGCATTTTCAATTTTAAAAGTTAGAAAAATAAATTTATATGTTATCAACATGCATTCCTTGTTAAAAAGTTTCATTACATTCAGTTTCCAAATATAAATTATTATTTTTATCACTTTCGCTTTAATGATGAAACAAGCAAGCTGTGTATCAAAATTTTCTATCAGAAACAAATATTCTAGGATATTTCTGACTGTGATGACTTTCTAAAACAATTAAATGCATGATTCCCCGTAAGGAGAAGAAAGGTGAAGATTCTGTATATATTTAGAATATAAAACTACTTGATAATTAATATTATATTAAAAGTTTTAAAATAGTAAAAATGCCATTGCGATAAGCAAGCACCTCCCGTCAAGCTTTTACTTTTAACTACTTTGAATACAGTTTTGTTCAAAAATACTTCTGCAACTCCTCTACAATAGGCACCGCTGAGCTCACAGGCGAAAAAATTTCCTTTCTGTAAATGTATGTTTCTGACAGTAACGGCCTTATAGTAGGAAAACCAACCTTTCAGTTCACAGTAAAAAGTCTCTTTTTCATGTTTCTTTCGCTTTAGTTTCCTCAATTGCTATAATTAGTCATTCCCAATTCCAAAACATTTGAATGATATCTTTATTTAATATTCTTATTTCATTATTTATTTATTATCCTGAAACAATCTAAATATTTATGGATTTTTTTTTTTTTTTTTTTTTTTTTTTTTTTTTCAAAAACTGTTACAGAAATAATAAATGTAAAAAGTAATAAATTTGTTATAATAAAATTTTCTTCAATTTATATTTTAATTTGAATTTAATAAAATTACTTAGTTTGTTGTTTAATTTTCGTTTATAGTTATTATTTATATATTATATATAAAATTATATATAAATTTTTTTACAAAATTTCTTTAATTTTTAATCAAAATTTTTTAAAATTTCTTCTAATTTATTAAAACATCTTTTAAAACAGAATTTAATTCATGAGAGCAATACTGTTTTCTTACCCTCTTACTGATAAAAAAATGTTTAGCATTTAGTATAAAAAAATGGGAGATTTCTTTACATGTCAAAGCACATTTAAGGTGAATAACTTATTTAATTTTCATAAGATTTGAATATGTAAATAGAATTCCATATGCATCTGTTAAATCTATAGAATTATTTTAACTATTATATCTATCATTAATGCATTTCGGTAAATTATTTATGGCGAATCTGATAAATCTAAGAATAATTTACATTATTTTTTCATATCCTAACTTTTCCAATAGCTATATTTTAGTCTATTCAAAGTACTGTTAAAGAGGATAATTTTTCTGTTAATAACCAGATAAAAATTTAATGAACTGTAGGAAAATAACCTAGTTGCGAATAAAACTTTATGACATAGTGCTTGAAGCCAATGTAATGTTTTATTAAAAGCTCATTTATCTCTTTCTCTCCCTTTTTCTGTATATATATATATATATATATATATATATATATATATATATATATATATATATATATAGGA